>CATIWQ010899608.1:0-14634 GCA_949673415.1 Euphorbia schlechtendalii | reverse complement strand
ATCAACTTTAGCTTTCACTTGCATACCTTACAACTTTGCTTTGCTTTCTACTTATACTTTCTATTTCAAAGTTTATGATATGTCTATGTGTCATAATGCGTATTTCGTGTTAAGTCTTTTATATTAATCAAGTTATATGCTTTGGAGTTAACTTTAAGAGTAGTTCCGGGGTTAACAAAATTGTGTATAATCACTGGATCTGTGATTTTAACGCTGTTTAGTGAGCCAACATTTTTGGAATGGTAACTTGCTAAATGTGGCTATGTGAGAGCGACCCATATTAAGCATAGTAATATTGTAGTCTAGGTTTATATAATCGTCTTAATTCGTTTGCACTAGATTTAGAAAAATCATTTCATATGTTGCTCTACGATGAGTTATTGAACATCTTAGTGTCTATAACTGATTATGTTAGATTAGTTTTGTGAACGTAATAACTTTTTTTAACTTGCATGTTTTCTTTGCTATACTTATTTCATAGGAAAATCTATATATTAGAATCTCTAATCTTCCATATATATATCTATCCATACTTCATTCTAATATTCCCAACTAAAATCTAAATATATTTTATTTTCCTTTTTTTCGTTCCTCGTTTGGATCTTTAGAGCTAGTCCTTCCTTGTGGGATCGATATCTTTTAAAATTACATCGTTACTGTAAACTTGCAATGGTCACCATTTTTCTATTTAGATAAGTGGTACTGACAACACCTATTCGAATTTGAACTTATATCTTATCGGTAGGAAAGTGGCAGCCAAGGTTTTTGGCTTAATTATTAAACATAAATCCTAGGAGTCATTAGAGTCGAAAGCTTGCGAACAAGTTTTTAGCGCCGTTGCCGGGGAAGGCAAGTGCGTTCTAGAGATCGAATTATCAGGGGAAGGCAAGTGCATTCTAGAGATTAATTATATCTATTTATTTCATTTCCTGTATTATAAAATTTTCTAATATTATTCTAGATATGAAAAGATTGTGAAATAATAATCTTAGAGGTGATACGTCATAATATTTCATCTTAATTCTTGACAAATAGAAGATTTTCTTCTATTTTTCCTATTCGCGTTCGCAGCTGTCTATCGCGCTTGTGAATTCCCTACAAAGTTTTCTATTTCTTATTTTTCATATAGTCACGTTCGCAAGCTAGGATCACGATCACGACGTGATCGATAACTGCAGCAGTTTTGGCTGCTTTTCGATAGTTTCTCTCAAATTCTACATATAGGGTGTGATTCTCATAACTGTTCACTTCGGATATCCAAAATTCCTTTTCTTTCAATTAGAATTTTCTGTTCTAAAACTTGAAATCAATTAACCCTTTTCTTCAAAATGGTGCACTATAACCAATCTATTCTCATTCCTCCTTCAAATCTGTAAGAGTGGTATGAAGCACCTTTTCCTATTCACTCTCGAGAGAAAGGTGATCATTTTGAAATCATTAGAGATGCAAATCTCACTAGTTCTTATATCATTCATAAGAATAATTTCATTCATTTAGGAATCTATAATAGGGTAATGTATTACCTTGGAATCCTAAACTTCGTTCTCTATTCCTCTATGAATATTGGGAACAGTGAAGATAACTACAAGGAAATGCTGATATAGTTAGTATGGATGAATTTTAAGATGAATTGTTTGGAGTATAGACATCAAGGGAAGAAGTATAAACTGAATTTGGGATTTCCTAAAGATTGTTACTATAAAATGCTTCCTGGTTGGGATCCACTACCAACTTGGAATAGCTTAACTGGAAAAGATGAATACAAACAGGAATCTGCCTATAGCCGGTGGATCCGAGACCCTTGTTTCCTCACTTTACACTTCTATCTAAGTAGTGCACTTTTTGGTAGATCTAGTTCCGACATAGTCATTCCTGAAGATGTGTTTGTCTTGGAAGCAATCTGGAATGGCTTACCTATGGACGTATCAGGACTTATGATGGGGACTCTTATGTCTGCGGCAATTGATCCTGGTAGGATAATGTACGGGTGTCGAACTATGGTGAATATTTTAGGACAAATTGGGAGATTACCTTGTTGTGTAGAAGTCTTTACTGATGAAGATGAAATTCCGGAGTTAACTACGGAAATTTTCTTTAAGCATGGACTTCTAAATAAGTGTATTGGTGAGAATGGGATAACCTATGATTGGAAATCGTGGGATGAGCGAGTAGAGGCTGATAAAAAGCAAGAAAGAGAAATTACTAGGGAAGAAAGAAGTAGTTCAACTAATCTTAAAAGGAAGTTGAATGAATTAATGGAGGAATAAATCTCTATTCATCACAAGATCAGCAATATTCATACTTTGGTGTGTGATGTTGAATGGGATTTGTGGGAGTCACATTATAAGATTGATTAGATGATTGAGTCAATAACTCCTGAAGAATAGTTTCCTTTTCTTTCTCGATTTAGAAAATTTGTATAAGTAGTAGTTATTAATTAGTTAGTTTGTGTTTTGTTTGTTTGTTTGTTTATGTGTTTAAGAAAGTTTGTAAATATTTGTTGAATATGAAATGAAAAATTTGAACAACAAGACGTTGATGTTCAATTGCTATCATCACCATGAAAAAACTTAAGGTATAATAGTAAATATTTATCATTTATATTTAATAAAGTTTGTTTGTGTTTTTGTTTTTAAGTTTTTATAGGTGCAAGCCTAAAAATTGAAGAAATTTGAAGAATAAAGAAGATCGCGACCGTGACCTAATTCGTGCTCGTGAGTATTGGGAACCAAAACATTCTGTTTCTATCATGAAGAAAGTCACAATCGCGACTAGCCTTCACGATCACGACACGGGGAAAATATAACCGTTACAGATCACAATCAGACACGCGAAAAATGTCCGTAACCGCCATTAACGGCTAGTTTTGATCATAAACAACTATATTCTCAATTATAACCAATTAGAGACCTCTTAAACCTCTAAAAAAATGTCCAAGTTGGACCCTAGCCACCACACCTTCTAAAAAGCCTACAAATTTCTAAATTTTCTCATCTTCTACATTCAAACATCTAAACCTTTTCAAACATTTTTCTTCAAAACAATGACTTGTGTAAATAGAGAAGCACATAAAAGAGGAGCCTAATCAATTCAAGAAGAATTTTATTGTCCTTTCCCATTGAGGATAAGAGAAGAGGGCTAGAGATTTCAGAAGCTAAGCAAATTAGATATCACCGGGATGATATTCTTTGATTTAGTCTTCCCAAACACTTTAAATCTTTGTGAAGAGATGGAGATCCACGTATCGACTCTTGGTCTTACAAGATTTGTGACTTTGAGCTTTCCACAAAATAGAGATTGGATTCTCGAGTGTTTGGTAACATTCAACTTCAAAGATTCAAGGAAGAGGGTGATACAATTTCGTATTCAAGGATAACAATACACCGTCATGAGAGAGAAGATGGGTGAATGGTTCGGTTTTGAGATTGCTAATTCATCAAGCATGATGGATTCTTTTCAACCAAATAAAGTGTGCACTGAAATATCGGGTAAAAGAGTCTTCGATCCCAAAAACTCTCCTAACAAACTTATTAAGAATGAATGCATTCTTCTTCTCCACAAATACCTTTCCACTTCGGTATTTTATCGAGTAGAGAATATAAAGGTCCAAAAGAAAGACTTGTTTGTTCTTTCTTGTGCTATGATGAAACAAAAAGAGGAATTTGTGGATATCATATGGGATATGATGAAAACGTACTCAACAAGCATGAGCCTAGATTATCACTTCCATAATCTTGGGTGCTAGAGAAGAACTCCCCTATGTCCAACAACCTTGTGAGTATTTTCGCTACATGGACGGGAATTATTTGAAGAACACCAGACTACTCCAAGAACATGAAGGTGTTTATTCTTTCTACTCCTACTCCAACAGCACCAAGAAACTCAACTTGACTCAAGAAGGTTCTTCCATTGGACCATCCAATCCAACCGTTTGCTATTGCAAAGGAAAAGCCCAGATGCATGAAGTAGAAGAAGATGATGAAGATGATGAAGAAGCTTTGGAAGATTGGAAGGGGAGCATGCAACTTAAATTAGATAATTGCCAAGAAGAACTTGGAGTTATGAAGAAAGACATGAACATTCTAAAGAAAAGTAATAAATCGATGCTTTTAAAATTACTTTCATTCTTTAAAAAACAAAATTGTCAATTCACTCCTAGTCCCCCGGATTCTCCTTCACAATAGAATGGGTTTATTCTTTACTTTACTTTATCTTTTTCAATTCTATTTTTAGACTAGCTCTAGCTTAGATTTTGATTTTTATTAAATGTCTCACAATGAGGACATTGTGTTCCTTAAGTGTGGGGGGCGTTTGTAAAAATCCCGTAAAATCTAAAAAAAATTAAATCAAATTGAAAAATCGAAGAATTTGAAAATTTTTATTGATTTTCATGTTATTTATACACTATCTATTCTTATACTTTACTAACAATTGTCCAAGGTTATTGTGAGTGTTAGGTATTACACGTTAGATGTTAGTGCAAAATTTGAGCACATGTTGAAATTGAGCTTTTTTAGCACAACATTTAGCATTTGGCAAGGATGAGTGGTAAGTAACATTAGAGAGCAATATTCCAAGTAAGTTTCGATATACATTTCAATGCAACATGAATTAGTATAAGTTATATACTCTTAGTTTAATGCTTCCGAAAAGTTTAAATGGAGTAATATCTAATGGTATTCTTACTATGAGTTTTATATGCAATTCTCGAATAAATCCTATAAGTATTGAGTGTGTTTAAAGTGTTGGGAAACTATAGCCATAAAACTTTCAAAATTGATCAATAAAGGATGAGGGTATTAAAAAAAATCAAAATAAAGAGAGGATAACCAATGAGTTATGCAAATGGTGAGGAATGGTACAGAGCAGAAACTGCAACCATTCATTGAGTGAAAAAGGAAAAGATAGCATAACATGAAAAATGGGTGCAAAGTACAAAGTACTTGAAAAACATATGCTTAAAAGAAAAAAATGGGAGAGTGGTATGGAGCATAAAATGCAACCACTGAAAAAATGGGAGAGTGGTATGGAGCATAAAATGCAACCACTGAGAGTGTTTTAGCATCCTACGTTACCTAAATATGCCTTGATAGAAAATTAATCAAAGTGTGCTTTCTATGTCCTTTATACTTTATACTATGCTTAAGAGAAGAAAATATTCGAATATGCATATAATTAATGCTTATATGAAGATGCAATTCGGTTGACTCTCCATTAAGAACAAAGGTATGCAACTAGACTATATAAATTGCACATTACAAATTTGTGAAAAATTTCGGACTTCTACTTGAATCTTTTGCAATGTGGGAATGTAGTACTCACTACAATAGTCTTTCGTCAAATGAGGTACGAACTTGATTATCAATTTATATACTTCTGCTGAATTTACCTTGAGGACAAGGTAAAAGTTAAGTGTGGGTATGATAAGTGTATAATTACACTTATTATCATTATAATTTTATACACTAAACACTATAGTTTAAGTCATTTTATACTTCATATAAAATATTTCACGTGGTATGTAGTTGTTTTGGATGCAAATGCAGATGCTAGGTAAATCTTGGGAGTAAAATGATCTAAAGTGGAATTCTATATAAAAAGAGTGAAAAAGGTGCAAAAAGATGCGTGGAACTTAAAGATTTGGCTCAGGATCGAAGCTGTGAAAGATCGGTGAAGTTACAAGACGAATTCTGAAAAAAAACACAATTCTATTGTGTTATAATACGTAAATTCATTTAATAAAAATTGTGTTATTCAAATAATAGTTATTGTTACAATTACATGTGAACTAATAATAATTATTATAATATATTGTAGTTTAAATTCAAATTATCACTTATTATTGGATTACAAAAATTTAATAATTATTTTAATTAATAAAATTTTTATTTTATCCCATGTCACATTTTCTAATTAATTAGTACTATGATTATAAATAAAAAAAATATTATTATATTATAATTACAATAATACTATTATTATATCAATAACATTAGTAATTATCACTATTTAAAAATTATTTTTACTATATTTATAATCAATATTAACTACATTAAATAATTATTATTTTCTATATTAATATTTTTATCATTGTTCTTCTTTTTATTATTATTACTATTAATTTTTATTAAAGATTAATTAGAATAATCATTATTAAAATAAAAATTTATGGACCTGAATTGAACTTAATGGACCTAAACTGAACTGAACTTAATGGACCCAAACTGAACTGAACTGAACCAAATTGAAGGTGAAGAGAACAATGCCTAAATATATTTTGCCGGGCAATTCACACTTTTGTATGAATTCAGTCTTTTGATTTCTGATCAAACTTTTGGGTCATAACTTAAAATGACAAAAAAGAAATCATAATTACAAACCATACACTCCTATGCATTCCTCCTTTCTGCGTACATGTGTTTATTAATTTTTATACATGTTTTAAAAATTTTGGTTCATCTCATTTTTATCTTCGAAACGTCATTCATTGTGATATACTTTTTTGAAATTTTTTTCCAACCGTTTCATATCTGGTAGGAATCTGTTAGGCATGATTCTTATATTTCACTAAAATTTTGTTCAATCAGCCAAGTTTACATTTGTACTAGGTTTCTACTATATTTCATAAATATATTAGCACTCTACCAAATACTTTCAAAACTTTTTTTTCCAACTGTTCAAGATCTAGTAGGAACCTGATAGGAATATGGTATTTCATTGGAAGTTTATTCAATCCACAAAGTTTATGTTTGTACCAGGTTTCTACTATTGTGAGCGGACGGCGTTTCCATAGGCGAAGGCGCAACTAAGAGGAGCGGGTTCTCGGGTTTTATGCTGGGAGCCGCTTTGATGATTTCCCACTATGGGTGCTTATTTTATTGCTCATATGCTTGGCATAATAATAGGGAAATTTCCTAGGCAAAATGCATTGTGAGACTCGTAAGGATAGAATCCTCTTCAAAGAGTTTTATTCACTAAAATTTATTACTGAGTCAAAAGTCCTATTTTGAAATAATAAAATTCGCCACCCGGATCAGGTTTCTTGTAGAAAAATGGGAATGAATTCCAATTACCATCAATTGACTTTCTTAGTGTCTTAAAGGTCGGTATGTGCTAAAACCAAAATATTTGAATTTGTATATGGGCAAAACCTCGAGAATACTATGACTATAGGGCTTTGGGGTTAATAATATTTGAGCGGAAACTCAACACCACTATTACTATAGGGTTTCGGAATTGACTAAACTTTGGCGAAATTGATTGGACTTCGGCAGAACCTTGGCAACACTATGACTCTAGAGCTTCAAAATTGATGGTATTTTGGAAGGGTTTTTTATTATAATGTAGGCTAATATGGGCTAAGTGGTGAAAATTATACAAGGAATAGTTAGGGTTTCAAAAGGATTTTTGAATGATTCAAAGGGATTTGGATAGGGTTTTGGAAAGATTTCAAAATTATAAGAGAGGGTTAAGAATTAAGTAATTGATGTGTTTTGAAATAGTAAATTCATTCACCCGCTATAGGATTTAGAGACAAGTTGATCAACTCATTTTGGGGGAGTCGATCAATTGATGTTGGTGAGTAAGTCTAGGATTTTTTCTAGTGATGACACGTAGACCAATCAAATGACTAATTTTTTTAGAAAAGTAGTCGATTGACTCATTAAGAAGTTGATCGATTGAAACCATTTGATTGGCTACTTTTTGGTTAAGACTAGTCGATTGACTACTTTAGAGATCAGTCGATCGATTACCTTGGGACTAGCTGATCGACTACTTCTTATACCAGTTGATCGACTCCCAACAGTCAAAACAAAGATATGGATGTTAGGAACCTGTAAGAAAATTTTCATGATTATCCGACGGTTAGATCTCTGGGGATTGTCTTTGGAATCTGACTAGGAAAAATGAACAAAATAGCATAAAACATGTAATTGACAACTTTATTCAAGGAAGAACTCGGGGGAGTTCATTGTTTATTTAAGGGTGATAGGTGGAAAATAGTAGTGTTTAATCATGCATTTATGTGCTAAATTGTTATATAAAATATCAATTTTTATCAAGTTTTGTTGAAATTTCAGGTTTCTGCCAGAATCAAGAAGACCTTCCCAGTAGACTGTGTAAAATGGGAAACTATGAAGAAAAGCTAAGGAAAAGAAGTGTATTTGATGTCAACCATTTAATTATTCCTAAATGGACGTGCATTAAAAGAGAAATAAGGAATTCTACATGAATTGGAACTCCTTAATTAGTGGATTGATTTGTTTCCTATGCCAACAAGGAAAAGAAGGGAAAGAATCCTATTTGATTAGGAAATCTTAAGAGCTAATGTGTGCACGCCAAAGAGGAGAGAAAAAGGGATTTTTTTTATCAATTTTAACTAGCTTGCCATTACACTTGGTGGACAAGTTTTAGTTAAATTTTCCTTTTTAATACCCCCCGGTTCCTAATATTTGTCATTTTAGATTTTTTACTTGGGTTCCTAATATTTATCATTTTAAAGTATCAATGCACTTTTTAACAAGATTTTCCTAATTTACCCTTGCATTAATTAAGAAAGAGATTAAGTGTGGATTAATTTATAAGTTGGTAATTAAGAAGAGAGAGAATTTTATTATAAAGTAAAAGGGATAAAATAGTCATTTTATATTGCATTAAATGTCTTATTAGTATCGATGAAAAATCTAGAATGACAAATATTAGGAATCAAAGGGAGTAATAAAATTAGTATTTATCCTAAAGATAATACTAAATAGGACTTGTTATCTCTTAATTAGGAGTTTGACATTATTTATGATTGTTTTTAGTTTACCTATTCCGTTTCTACTTTCTTAAAAAGTAAACGGTGGTTAGTTCTACCTTATTTTACTGATTACAACGGAGATGGAAAACTTAAGCATTAAAATTTCATTTTCTTTATTTTCTCTTATCAAACTCATGTTTTATTATTTTCTTTTAATGGAGATTCGTATTTTCTCAATTATGAGTGAGTGATTCCCTTGCAAGTCGAGCCTACTATAAGGTAGGCAGTGTGAAGGTCTTCTCTAGTTTGATTATGTAAACTTTATTTGTATCTTTTGATAGATTGTGTATTTGAATACTTAATCTCTATTGAGTTTTGGTCATACTCATACATGTTATAATGATAAGTACCCAGGGGAGATTCATTATAGTTAGAATTACAAATACACATACATATTACAAGAAACCGAGAGGGAGATTGTGTATGTTGCCAAGGGTTTTAATTTTGATTAAATGCTTAAGTAAACATGGTGTAAGTTTATTGATTTAACAAGTACCTAGGGGAGACATATATTAATTTTCTTAGAAATCAAGTGTAGCCAAGGGGTGAACTTGGGGATAATTGGTTAAGATACCTTGGATCTTTATGCGTAATCAAGAATGTTTATGTCTTTTATGGAGAAGAACTTCATACTGCTTGTAGGTAGGTGACGCTTGTGCTTTTTCTTATTACTTACAGATTACCTTTATTTACTTACTTTTTATTTATTGTCATTTTAATCAACAACCAAAGTCTCTAAATTAAAGATCTTTCTGAACTAGTCCACCAGGGAAACCTTGAACTAATTTAAGTTGTTCCTTGTGGGATACGATGATTGTTCTTACCACTCTACAACTTTACCCCAATATACTTGCTAAGCATGCCTTTTGGGCACAACATGTTTTTGGTGCCATTGCTAGGGAGCATTTTAAAAAGTCTTTTAATGTAATTGTAGATTGGTGTGCTTAATTTTATTTGTTCTTAGCTTTTCAAGAAAATAGGTTTCTGGGAAGGTCATTCTAATTGTATATGTAGAGCAAGACTTCCTCTTGAAATTCCATTAGATCTAGAGATAGAAGAACTTGTCGAAGAAATAGTGATGCTGTAAGAAGAGCTCGTGCTGTAGATAGAATGGCTCTTATTCCACCCAGTGGTAGCGCTATTCCCCTAGACCCTAATCAATCTTGATTGTGAAGATCAACAAAAACTTGAGGAGGATGCCGATAATCATCATCCTCCTCAAAGGCAAACACTTCGAACTTATTTGCAACCCAATACTTGAGGGACACTCTTCATGTATCTTATTACCCCAAGAGGGGAATAATATTTTCAAGAAAAAGGCCTCCATAATAGATATGCTTCAGCAACCGTCCAATACGGAGGTTGATAAGTGTATAATTACACTTATTATCATTATAATTTTACACACTAAACATTATAGTTTAAGTCAATTTTATACTTCATATAAAAGATTTCACGTGGTATGTAGTTGTTTTTTATGCAAATGCAGATACTAGGTAAATCTTGGGAGTAAAATGATGTAAAGTGGAATTCTATGAAAAAATAGTTAAAAAGATGCAAAAGATGCGTGGAACTTAAAGATTTGGCTTAGGATCGAAGCTATCGAAGATCGGTGATGTTACAAGAAGTATTCTGAAGAAAAACACAATTCACGGCAACGACAAACATTCGCGGTCATGACTTGTACACTTCAGAAACAGAATTCTGCTAATCAAAGGTTCACGGTCACGACTTGGACTGTTTTCTGGTTTTATCTTCTTAACTACCAACCGCCAGATAAGAATGATCAACCGCCATCAACTACCAATGAAAAGACACTTATCAAGAATCAACCAATCATGAAAAGGTGCCTATCCATTATGGATTAGATCAAAGCTTCTCAACCAATCATAATGAAGAGATGCAATCTTTCACCAATGGACACAACTCTTCGTTTGGATAGACGCAACCCTTTGAACTCTATAAATAGGGCTCCAAACCTCATCAATTTCGTGCAACACCAAGCTAGTGGATAGAGTGGTATTAGAATTAGAAAAAGTGAGAGATATAGTGTGTAGATAGAGAGTTCGTTGCGTTCATAAGTGTTAGCGAGAAAATGTTTAAGTGATTCGAATCCTTGTTTTGATCACTAGATTTCTCTATATTCTCGAGTGATTTTTGTATAAGTGTACTTGCAAATCACTTATCATTAAAAATGTTCATTCTTCGATATTTGTTTGTTCGATATTCACAAATAATAGCATCCTAGCGGAGGTTCTGTACGGGCCGAGACCAAATTCAAAGTAGATGTAGGAATTGCGGGAATTGACGACTCCCATTAAAGAGTGGATACGGTTTGATCAACTTTAGCTTTCACTTGCATACCTTACAACTTTGCTTTGCTTTATACTTATACTTTCTATTTCAAAGTTTATGATATGTCTATGTGTTATAATGCATATTTCATGTTAAGTCTTTTATGTTAATCAAGTTATATGCGTTGGAGTTAATTTTAAGAGTAGTTTCAGGGTTAACGATATCGTGTATAATCACTAGATCTGTGATATAACGCTATTTAGTGAGCCAACATTTTTTGAATGGTAACTTGCTAAATATGGCTATGTGAGAGCGACCCGTACTAAACATAGTATTGACGTTGTCCAGGTTTATATAATTATCTTAATTCGTTTGCGCTAGGCTTAGAAAAGTCATTTCATGTGTTGCTCTGCGGTGAATAATTGAACATCTGAGTATTTTGAACCGAGTCTGTTAGATAGTCTAGTGAATCGTAACATCTTCGTTGAACTTGCATGTTTTCTCTGCTATCCTTATTTCGTAGGGAAAAATCTATATATTTAGATTGTCTAATCTGACATATCTATATTTACTCATTTTTCATTCTAATCCTCCTTTCCTAAACTTTATATCACTTTATTTTATTTTATTATATTTCCTTTTCTTTCCTATTTGATCTTTAGACTTTGTTCCTTCCCTGTGGGTTCGATATCTTTTAACACTACATCGCAACTGTATACTTGCAGTTATCATAATTTTTCTATTTGATAAGGGGTACTGACAACACCTATACTTTTTGTGAACAAGTTTTTGGCTCTGTTGATATATAGCCAAATCTTGTGATTAAACTTATCAGTAGAAAAGTGGCGAACAAGTTTTTGACGCCGTTGCCGGGGAAGGCAATAGCGTTCTAAGGATTAAATTACCAGAGATGGAAAGTTCGTTTTAGAGATTTAACTATAGGAGATATAGTATTAGTACTAACTTATTTTATTTATTTTACCATATAATTTTCTAAACTTATTCTAGATGTGAAAAGTTTATGAAATAATAATATTGGAGGTGATATATCATAATATTCCATCTTAATTTTTGACAAATAGAAGATTTTCTTCTATTTTCTCTTTTCGCGTTCGCGACTATCTATCGAGCTCGTGAATTTCCTACAAAACTTTCTGTTTTTTAAAATTCTGTTAGTCACGATCGTGACCTAGGATCATGATCGCGACCTGTTTGATAACTGCAGCAGTATGGGAAGTTATTCGACAGTTATTCCACTAAACTCTATAAAATTGATGCACGTCTATTCATCAATCTCCCATTTCTGCAATCTGAGTTCTTCTTTCCAAATCAAAATCTATTCCAAAATACAAGATCCTTTCATTCCTTCCAAATTTTCTTTCTTACAAAATGGTTTATCCAACGAGATCCGGTGTTTTTCAGCCCAAGAATATTCAGGAATGGTACGAAGCACCATTCCCTATTTATTCAGAGGAAGAAGGAGATCATTATGAAATGATCAGAGTTGTTGAATTTAAGAGTTCCTATACAATTCATAGGAACAGTCTTATTCATTTTGGAATTTTTGACAGAATTATGTATTATTTAAGAATACTTAATTTTGTTATTTACTCTAACTTAACTCTCAGGAATAATGTGAGCAATTGCATGGAAATGCTGGTCACAGTGGCATGGAGAAATGATAGACAAAACTGTTTGATCTATCGCCACCATGGGAAAGAATATAAGCTTACAAGGAAGGCTTTGGAAAAGTATTTGGGATTTCCAAGGGATTGTTTCTATAAGATGCTTCCTGGTTGGAATCCTGTGCCTACGTGGAATCGCTTAACTGGCCAAACTGATTACAAACAAGAATCTGCCTAGAGCCGGTGGATTCGTGATCCTTGTTTGTTGGCACTGCACTTTTACTTCAGTGGAGTGCTGTTTGGCAAGTCCAACTCCGAAATTGTCAGCCCTGAAGAATTGTTTATCTTGGAAGCAATTCTAGAGGGTACACCTATCAATGTTTCTGGGATTATGATGGAAGCAATTATGTCTGCAGCACAAAACCCTGATATGACCGAATATGGGTGTCGGACAATGGCGAATCTGTTACGATAAATAAGAAGATTACCCTACTTCACAGAAATTTTCACTAGTGAAGACGTAATTCCAGAGTTAACGATGGAAGTCTTCTTTGAGAAAAATTTCTTAATAAGGTGTATTGGAGAAGATAGGATAACCTATAGTTGGAAACCATGGGAAGAAAGGGTGGAAGCAAACTGAGAGAGAGAAAGGGAAATTGCAAGAGAAGAGGAACATATAAATTCCAACCTCCATGGAAGGTTACATGACCTTATAGAAGGGAAAATTTCAATCCGTAGAAAAAATCGAAGACGTTCATGTTTTACTGGTTGATATAGAGCAAGACTTAAGGGAATCTTACTATAAGATTAATCAAATGATAGGATCACTTCCGCCTGAATAAGTTTCATATCCTTTCTTTTTAGAAAATTTGTATATGTAGATGTCAATGTGTTTTGTGTTATTTGTGTTTGTGTTTGTGTGTTTGATTATATGTCTACTTTTGTGTTTTGTTTGTTTGTTTGTAGTACTTGTTATATATGAAAATAAATTTGAACAACTTGACGTCTATGTTCAATTGCTATCATCACCATGATTACTCAAGGTATAATAGTAAATATTTATTGTTTGTATTTAACAAAGTTTGTTTGTGTTTGTGTTTCTAAGTTTTTTATAGATACAAGTCTAAAAAATTGAAGGAATTTGAAAAATAAGCAACTCACGATCGTGACACAATTCACGCTCGTGACCATTGAATTTCGAAACCTGCTGTTTTTATTGTGAAGAAAGTCACTATCGCGATAAGCCTTCGCGGTCACGACACGGGTAAAATATAACCGTTACAGATCGTGAACTGATACGCGATAGTTGGCTAAAACCGCCACTAACAGCTAGTTTTGAGCATAAACGGCTATAACCTCATTTACGACTAATTAGAGACCCCTTAAACCTCTATACATATGTCCAAGTTGAACCCTAGCCACCACATCTTCAAAACAACCTTCAAATCTCTGAATTTTTTCATCTTCTACATTCAATCATCTAAACCTTTTCAAACCTTTTTCTTCAAAAACCAAAATGACTCGTGTGAAGAGAGCAGCATAAAAGAGAGGCTCCCAATCAATTCAAGATGAATTTGATTGTCCTTTCCCATTGAGGACAAGAGAGGAGGGCAAGAGATTTTAGAAGTTCATCAAATTGGATATCAACGGGATGATATTCCTCGATCTAGTTTTCTTGGAAACTCTCAATCTCTGTGAAGAGATAGAAGCCTACCTTTCGGCTCTTGGCCTTACAAAGTTTGTGTCTTTGTGCTTTTTGCAAAACCGAGATTAGATTCTCGAATGTTTGGTTACATTTGATTATGTAGATTCAAGGAAGAGGGTGATACAATTTCGGAATCAAGGACAACAATACACCGTCACAAGAGAGATGATGGGTGATTGGTTCGGTTTCGAGATTGCTAATTCTTC
>CATIWQ010899578.1:0-10164 GCA_949673415.1 Euphorbia schlechtendalii | reverse complement strand
ATACTCGTTATGACACATAGACATATCATAAACTTCGAATTAGAAAGTATAAGTAGAAAACAAAGTAAAGTTGTAAGGTATGCAAGTGAAAGCTAAAGTTGATCAAACCGTATCCACTCTTTAATGAGAGTCGTCAATTCCCGTAATTCCTGCTTCTACTTTGAATTCGATCTCGACTATATAGAACCTCCGTTAGGATGCTATTCCTTATGAATATTGAACAAATGAATGTTGAAGAATGGAAAATTTTATTGATAAGTGCTTTGTAATTACACTCATACAACAATCATTCGAATTTGTGAAGAAATCTAGTGATTGAAACAAGAATCGAGTCACTTATACATTTTTCTCTCTAACACTTTGAACTTAGCGAAATCTATATAACTTTCACTCTCTATCTATTATGTATCATATATGTTATCTCATACCATCTGCTGCACGAAATGGTTGATTCGAACCTCTATTTATAGAGTGTGAAAGGTTACATTTATCTAGATGAATAGTCATGTCCATTGGTGAAGGGTTGCATCATCTTCAATGTGATTGGATGTAAGATTTCATCCTTATCTTCAATGGATAGGTAACTTTTCATGGTTGATTGTCTTCAAAAGGTGTCTCTTCGCTTGACAGTTGATGGCGGTTGATCGTTCTTATCTGGCGGTTGGAAGTTGAGAAGAGTTGATCAAACCCGTCACGATTCGCAAGCGTGACATACATGTCGCAATCATGAATCTAAGTTGGTAACTAACTGTTTGTGAAGAATGATAAGTCATGATCGTGATAGATAGTTGCGAGCTTGATTTGGCCAATCGCGAGTAGGAATCACAATCGTGACATGGTCGTGACTTATGCATTTCTTCATGATTCTTCTTTGCAACTTTACCGATCTTTAACAACTTCGATCCTATGCTAATTCCTTGCATTCCATGTATCTTTTTGCACCTTTTTCACTCTTTTTGCATAGAATTCCATCTTTGATCATTTCACTCCCAAGATTCACCTAGTTTCTACACTTGCATAAAAAAATAACTACATACCACGTGAAATCTTTTATGAAGTATAAAATGACTCTAAAACACATTCTTTTATGACTAAAAATATCAAGATAGTAAGTGTAATTATACACTTATCACTGTTTCTCTAAAGGAACATACTCTAGCTTGATATCTCCTCGTAGCACATGATTCCTAATAAAGTGATGTCTAATATTGACATGCTTCATCTTGCCATGCTGAACTGGATTTTTGGATAGGTCAATTGTGCTTTTGTTATCACACATTACTTCAAGATAATTTGAATTTATACCATAATCTTCCAGTTGTTGCTTAATCCAAAGCAGTTGTGCTACGTAACTTCCTGCTGTTATGTACTCAGCTTCAGCTATACTCACTGCAACAGAAGTTTGCTTCTTATTGTACCATAAGACAAGGCACTCTCCAAGGAAATGATATCCTCCTATTGTACTTTTCCTATTGAGCTTGTCTCTACCATAATTAGCATATGTGAATCCCCTAGGAGTGAAAGCTGAGCTACTGGGATACCACAGACTTGATTCAATCGAGCCTTACAAGTACTTGAGAATTCTCTTAACAATGGATAAATGAGATTCTCTAGGGTCAGCTTGAAACCGACCACAGTAGCATACATCATACTGAATGTCTGGCGGTGAGATAAAGAAGAGAGCCAATGATTCCTCTGTAGAATTTACTATCCACAGGTTTACCAACTTCATCTTTACTTAGGATAGTATCAGTGGCCATAGGATTGGATGTTGGCTTCGAATGTTCCATGTCATATTTCTTTAAGAATTCTATGGCACACTTAGCTTAACTGATGAAAATTCCACCTTCAGTCTGCTTGATTTGAATACCAAGAAAGAAATTGAGCTCTCCCATAGACATTTCAAACTCGCTCTTCATCTGCTTGCTGAACTCCTTGCATAGCTTCTCATTAATTGCTCCAAATATGATATCATCAACGTATATTTGAGTTGCATATGCTTTTACTTTTTCATAGCCTTTATTGATTAAGAAATTTGTCAACCTCTCATACCAAGCTCTAGGAGCCTACTTCAATCCATAGAGAGCTTTCTTCAATTTGAAGATATGCTTAGGATTCTTCAAGTCTTCAAAGCCAGGAGGATCGTAAACATAAACTTCTTCTTGAATGCATCCAATTAGGAATGCTCTCTTAACATCCATTTGAAATAATTTGAATTTCATATGAGATGCAAGGGTACACTGGATTTGAATTGCTTCAAGATGGGCTACAAGAGCATAAGTCTCATCATAATCGATGACTTCTTACTGATTGTAGCCTTGTGTAATAAGCCTAGCTTTATTCCTGACAACAGAGCCATCTTCATCTAGCTTGTTCTTGAAAACCCATTTGGTTTTAATGATTGATTTCCCTTTAGGCTTAGGAACTAGATCCCAAACATCATTATGCTTGAACTGATCCAGTTCCTCTTGCATTATGATCATCCAATAATCATCTCCTTCTACATCTTCAAACTTCTTGGGTTCAATTAATGATATGAAGGCTGGATGACTCATCATCATGCTGAGTTGACCTCGTGCCATCACTGGAATATGAATATCATCAACAATGTTGTGAAGTGGATGGTTGAGATGAACTCTAATCTCTCTTGGAAGACTTGGATTAACAACTGGGGGATCGACAATGGGATGTTGAGGAGGAGGTTGATCTTCACCATCGTTGAAGTTGACAGAAAGATCCTCATCATCTTTGACTTCCTCGGCAAGGGTGGCTTATGCTGAGTTGGGTAGCATAGAGAGTGGCATACTAAGTGTATTTGCTTACTAGGGTACTCCTTCATCTTCATTAGATGGACATCTATCTGCATTGTTAGTTTCATCGAAATCTACATGCATAGACTCCTCTAACATGCAAGTTCTTTCGACATACATTCTATATGCCCTGTTGTTAGTTGAGTATCCCAGAAAGATACCTTCATCAGAATTACGATCAAACTTTCCTAATTGCTCCTTGGTGTTAAGAATAAATCACCTATAGCCAAATGATTTGAGATAACCAATCTTAGGCTTGTGCCCTCACCAAAGTTCATATGGTGTCTTCTCAAGAATTGGGTGAATTAAAACCCGATTCAAGATATAACAGGCTGTGTTAATAGCTTCTCCCTAAAAGTACTTTGGTAGATTGTTAACACTCAGCATGGATCGAACCATTTCAACTATGGTTCTACTCTTCCTTTCTACAACCCCATTTTGTTGAGGCGTATAGGGAGAAGAGAAGTTATGGTCAATACAATGCGTTGAACAAAATTCTTCGAAATTGAAGTTCTTGAATTCATGTCCATGATCACTTCAGATGCTAATGATTTTTATTCCTATTTCATTCATTATTCGGTTATTGAGCTTGACAAAAGATTCATATATTTCATCCTTGCTACTCAGCAAGACTACCTAAGTAAATCTCATGAAGTAATCAACAACCACCAATGAAAATCTCTTTCCACCCATGCTCATAGGCAGAACTGGGCCAAAAAGATCTAGGTGGAGGAGCTCCAATGGTTGCTTAGTTACTATGTGATTTATTAACTTAAAAGATTTCTTAACTTGCTTACTTAGTTTGCAAGCTGAGCATAGTTTATTCTTTTCATAGCTGATGTTGGATAAACCCACAACTAATTGCTTTTTGGCTAGTTTGAATAGAATATTCATATTTATATGACCCAACCATTTATGCCAAAGCCATGAATTATAGTCCTTAGATACAAGGCACACATTAGTGGAGCCAGGGGATAAATCAATCATATATACATTATTGATTCGAGGAGCAAAGAGAATAGCATAATCAGTCTTACAATCAATTATTGAACATCCTTCTAAGTTGAATGTAACCTTTCTACCTTTGTCATAAACCTGGCTACACTAAGTATGTTGAACTTCAGACCTTTGACTAGAGAAACCTCTTCGATTGAAGGAGAGACACCGACAGTGCCACAACCCACAATCTTGCCTTTCTAGTTATCTCCAAAATTGACACTTCCATTTCTTTTGCGCTCTAATGAGATGAACTGGCTTTCATCTCCCATTATATACCTTGAGAATCTGCTATCCAGATACCACATTAGAGAGTCATCAAGGGATCTAAGGCTCACCTGCAAAATAGTTACTTTTTCTTAGATATCCATGCTCCCTTGTTAGCAGTGCTTAGGTTTGACCATTCATACTCGTCATAATAACCATTTTTATGCCTACACATTACTGTGGCATGTCTAGCTTTTCCGCAAAAACCACACGCCATTTTTGCTTTGGGCTGGCTCACTTTCTTCCTTTTAGAGGAATTCTTCCTCTTAGAATTACGAGTTTGGTTATTCGCAGGTTGACTATTGCCTGGAGGAAGATCTTGCTTCTTCTTCAAAGCTGTTACCTTAATAGTCAACTCATCTAATTTCTTAGTGAGCTTACTGTTTGAATAGTCTTGATACTCAACTTTTTCTTGAAGAAAGCGAATATCAAGAGATAAGGAAGCGACAGTATCTTCCAAATTTTCACATCTCCGCACTAACTCTTGATGTTTTTCATTGACTTGTTAGTCAACTTTATAACATCAAAAAGTGCCTGAGCGAATTCTTCCATAGATAAGGGAATTTCAGAATGTACCTCAACTTGATGAGCTTTTCCCTTATTGCTCTCAGCTTCAGAGTCAACAGTGGATGGATCTCTACTAGAGGCGAGCCTTCACCCCTTTGATTCTCAATGGCCATGAGATAGAGGTTTTCTGAATTAGTTACTTCCTCATCAGACGATGAGGATTCTTCTGAGTCGCTCTAAGTGGCAGCAAGGGCTTCATTCTTCTTGCTGAACTTCTTCTTGAATCTGTCCTTTTTCGCCTTTAGATAACTGGATTGGATATGGCCTTTCTCTCCATAGCTAAAGCATTTGATATCTTTGCTGTGCTCTTTCTTGAGTCCTTCCTCAGCTCCACGCTGATGCTGAGTTGACTTGATTTTAGCAGAAAACTTTTTCTTGCTGAACCTCCCATCCTTCTTCATGAAGTGCCTGGTCAGAAGGGCCATTTGCTCTTCAGAGTCACAGCTGGTGGACTCCTCTGATGAATCAGCTTTCAGGATAATGGCTTTGCCCTCTCTATCCTTGCCATGACTCCTCTTGGAGTTATCAGAATACTTTCTCAGAGATATCTCATGAGTCAGTAAGGTGCATATATGCTCATCATAGCTTTAGGTCTTTAGATCATGAGCCTCCTCAATAGCACTCTTCTTAGAGTCCCACTCTAAGGTAAGAGTGTGCAAAATCTTCTTAACGAGCTCCTCTTTAGTGAAATCCTTTCCCAATCTCTTTAGTTCATTAACAACATTAATGAACTTGGTATTTATATTCTAAATACCCTCGTCGGAGCTCATTGAGAACATCTCATACTCCCTCAGCATGAGGTTGATCTTTGACTCCTTGAATTTATCCGTCCCTTCATAGGTAATCTCCAGCTTTTTCCAGATCTCTTGTGTTATCTCGCATCTTGAGATCCTGTTAAACTCAATAAGATCAAGCGCATAATGTAAGTAGCTAATCACTACGGTATTCTCTTTGAGAAGTCTCAGGTCAGCATCATTATAGTCTTCAAGATCTACTGGGACACGAATTCCATTCCTCATAACCGTGGGAAATCTGGGGCCAAGCTCGATCGTGAGCCAAGCCTGCATGCTTTGAGACTGAATAAAATTGTTCATACGGTTTTCCAGAATGTGTAATGATTACCATCAAAGAGAGGTGGTCTGGTCACTGAAATTCCCTCCTTGAGGAGAACTGCTTGACTGAAGTCAGAGCTGAAGTTGTTGTAAGCCATTTATGGATCGAAACTCAATGATAGTTAGTCAATAAGTTGAGCACTTGCTCTGATACCACTTGTTGGTCCTTATACGGCTTATAAATGATAGTAGAGGGGGGTGAATGTAATGCTTGGTTACTTTTAATTTTTATAACAATTTTAAACCAAGTTAAGTTTTAAATGCGTGCTGAGTTATGCGATGCTGAGCGCTTTAAAACTTACAAACCGTTTAGCTGTGCTAGACAGTTTATCTTCAATTCCTTGTTGAGTTCCTACGCAACATGAATTGGTTTTCAAGTGAAAATGATTTAGAATAGAATAATGTTGGATGATAAAGATAAGATAGCAAAAGTAAGAATGTTAACACCTGGTTTTATCTTGGTTCGGTCGCGAGCCTACCTCTTGTCCCCGGATACCCTCTTCGAGCTTAAATCCACTAGATGATCTTTCCTTACTTAGGTAGAGAAGCCTTTACAGCAGGTAGAGCAATTTTACAGAAAGTACCTTCCATTCTAATCTACCACTCAACATAGTTTGGGTACCCTTCCTAAACTTTCACTCAAAGATGAATAAGAATTACTAACTGGATTCAACTTATAAACTGTTGAATCCTTACAATGTTAATCTATTGAGTGATTCTCTCTATTACAAACAAATGCGAAAGTGAATTGTTTGCTAATTGCTTGAAATGAAATTTCTTGGAAGCTAGAAGGATTTTTGCAACTATTTGGCTCTTAAGAAATTCAAGGTGATTCACCAAGTTTGAACGTCTTCTACTATCTTCTATTTTTACTTGAAGCTTTGTGAAGTAGCCGTTGCAAACCTTTCAGGCTTGTTGTTCTTCAATTTCTCTTCGCTTCATATCTTTCAAATCTTCCTGATGGAGATAGATTCCAGAACGTTTAGAGTTGAAAAATTGAATGCTGAGGCGCAATATAATCCCATTGACGAAATCTCGTTTGTCTACAAGCAATTCGGTTTGAGAGATGTGCGCGAGAATGCAACGTGGAATCTTCAGATTGGTTGACATTGCTGACATTGGCCGAGATGTGCGAAGACACTAAAAAATGGTGCATGATAGAGAATTCCTTTTGCCTTGGACTTTTGTGAGGAATTCCCGACATTTCGTACTGACACCTTTTATCTTGTGAGGACCACATGAAATCTTCTTTAATTTCAGCACTTTTTGACCTAAAAAGTATCTAAAGAATATTCCATCTCTCACAGAATATGTTAAATGCATGTTTGTAATTCAATTGTCAATGTGTAAAATGAAACTGCTTTTAATTAATAAAAGCCGGACTCAGCACATGCTGAGTAGGTATTTACTTAAACTACGTAGTACTCAGCACATCTTAGCTTTTCCTACTCTAAGTCATAACTTAATTAATGACTCAGCAGAACTGAGTTGTTTTTCCTTAAACAAAACTCAAGTCAACTTCATTAACTAAAAGTCTACTTAGTACTCAATTATATTCACTAGCCTATTCAGTTTGCTATTTCTAAAATGTTTAAGTGCTGTGAAGTACTGTTAACTTGAGTTCTACAATGATGTAATAAATTAGCTTGTAGCAACTTTGCCTATGAAACTTTTGAATTTTTTTTAAATAAATTGAACTTTGTTCACTTGTTTGATATCCCATCAATTGACATCACACATTCTCATAAACATATGGACAATGTTTATAGCACATGTCACACATCATGTCATGAAATTAATTTGGGTATAAATGGATCCTCTACGATTATAATAAATTCAAATGATTTGACTCTTGAGAGAGAGTGAGAGACAAACATAGGTACTTAGACAACGCTTGAAAGAATTTGCCAGATCTTAGGAAGACATAAGATAGATAGGAAGATCTCTAAGGATAAAATGTCCACTGACTATTAAATCAGTCAAGCCAAGGATAAAATGATGGAAACCAGAATGGGCCAAAGAACCAACAACGCAAATTAAAGCTAAATTCCTCAAACAATGGTCAAACAACTGGTGCAATGGGCTTACAAAATGTTAGTGCCAAAGACATGAAGAAGGAGTTAAATAATTGAGCACATCAATAACTCCATCACATGGCTCACCACCATTTGTGGGCCAATCATTACACCATTGAAGGAATATCATTGAACATAAACTGTTCAACCTTGATGGAATCAACTAACAGATCTGAAGCCTCTGATCCTTGACATATCACCTATCATTGGAAAATAATTGAATTCATGAAGAAACTTTAATAATCAAGCATCAATACCCATCATCGCATACATCTCAAGCTAGCATAGAAGCATGAGCGTCAACCATTCAATCTGAAACACTGAGTAAGACAGAAATTGAGGTCATGGACATGGATGACAACCATTCTATCAATCAAATTAACCAAGAGTGGCACAAACGCTACCACGCATAGGTGAAATAAATCAATCGGTAAAAATTAGTACCAATACAAATATATTTGTAATTAGCCTATCAATTAGCACTCCACTAGTTGAGAAAAAATTTAGGACCTCTTTTCAAAACCGAAAAAGAATAGTCCATTGAGTTGAAAACCCGAAAAGGGCGGCTCAAGTAAAACTTAGGACATCGAGAGAACAACATTGTATAGAAAACTTGAAAGGGCTAATTGATGGTAGGAGTCAAATCATTTGAAACATTTATACCCCTGTTAAGTTCACCAATGAATTGTCATTTTTGCTAAATCTTATGCATATGCTTATCTTGATTGCTTGCATGCTAATAGTAGAATACCATAAGTAAACATCCCATCATATCATGGTTCAAGAAAAAATAAAAGAAAGAAAAAGAAAAGAAAAGAAAAAATTGAGTCTGCTGGATTGAAAACCTAAAAGGGTGGTCCAAGAAAAAAATTAAGACAATGTTTGATAGATTGAAAACCCTTAAGGGTGGTCCAAGAAAAAATTATAACCAAAGAAATATCAAATTCACCATCTCATCCTCGGAGTGGCACAGTACATCGTTTATCTCCTCTAGAACTTAGGACGAATATCTTCTGATTTCTCTCACAAGAAGGACAATTCAGGCAAAAAGGCTTCCAAATTATCAAAGTGAGCATTGCCTACATGGTTCGGGATCAACGACTCATCCAGACCCTCCTCAAACCAGATCCAAGCTCTGAACTCGAATCTAATTCAACGAACCCATGGTCGTCACTCTAAAGGAGTCATATATGGAATCCTCAACGAGACAAATCTTAGAAGCACCCATGCACCAGAACAAGAGAAGGCTCTTAAATGAATGAAGCCCACAGCACCTGCAACTGATGAACATACATCATGTGATAAATATTGTCCATGCATAAAATCATGCATACATTACATACGCATCATGTCATTTATAGGAAAAGACGATGCCAAACTAGGGCAACACTATCCCGGTAAACAAGAAACTCTGCCTCCACTTGAGGAACCTGTAAACATCAAGAAGGACCATGGCCCACTCAAGCCTAAAGTCAATTCAAGCCTACTTAGGCTCCGTTCAAGAAACATTACAACATGATAAAAGCCTCCTAAAACAATAGAGCGGTCTTCGGGATATCCCCGAATATTCATCAAACTCATTTCTGCATCATGTTTTAATTTTTGATTGAAGGGGAAAACTACTCAATCAAATAATTAGAACATTCATCATAAAATGTAATAACATTATATTTTTCTCAGATAATGTCATAGGAAATCCTACCAAGGAAACATAATCAAAGAAAGAAACAGTTATCTCAATGGGGTCGCCTTTAAAATGGATTCAAGCACCCTGCTCTGGCAGTTCCAATGGTCAAAACCAACCAAAGGTCAACTCACAAGGGGCACACAATGATTGAAACTGAAGAAAGAAACGGTTACCGACTACTCAAGGGACGCCGCAGAAATAAACGGTTCGTAAGAGGCATCAACCACCAAGGGATTCCGAAAGAAAGAAACAAACAATCCCGTGAGGACACAGCGCTAGAAAGGAAGGCCGATTTCATCACTGATTAAGTATAAAGAAGTCACCAACCGCACCAGTCAGGTATATTCTCAATCCCTCCGCTTCCAATTGTGTGATCATACTGGTTACATAACCAACAGTGATCACACGAGGGGTAGCTATGAGCATGGGATTTTGTACTAGTTCGCTTGTTCAATGATGTCTTTTCGAGATTTAATTCTTGAATCACATAATTTTTTACTGTTTGATGATCTTCAAATGGGAGCTCTACTCGTAATATATAATTATTTCGAGTCTTAAATAAATATTTAGGACTGTAAAAATATATTTAAAAGCCTTAAGTGAAGACTTAAAGGCTTAAAATATTTTTAAGGACCTAAATTATATATATA
>CATIWQ010899362.1:0-11828 GCA_949673415.1 Euphorbia schlechtendalii | reverse complement strand
ATATATAGTTGATGTCTTAGTTTAATGGTAAAAATTGAATTTATGATTCTAGAGATCTCAGGTTCGAATTAAATCCGGGTTGGATTGGTGATTTTTTTCTTTGTAATTTAATAATATAAGCGCATTTGCGCAAATTTTTTTTTAAAAAAACTATGTACAGCTACTATAATTTAAAAATTAAAATTAAAGTTTCAATTAGAACGACGAGAAAATAAAACAAAAGATAACTACTGAAAGTAAATTCTCAAAATTCCAACATAAATACAAAAAGATTAAGCTTTTATTGAAATTTAAATTTTTTACCAAAATATATCGTATTTGTATTATACTTAAGTACCTGAAGAGGAGGAAATGAAAACGAGATAATAATTGACCTTCAATCAATTTGATGGAATTATAATCAATTGAAATCAAAATCCACTAATTTAAACTTGTAAAAGCTTTTTTAAAAGGACAAAAAACTTGCTTTGTGATTTTTGCAAGCTAAGCTATATTTAATTAATCAATTAAAATTAATCAATTTTATTCATATTAAGAAAAGAACAAGATGTAACATCTCATTCCATCCTTTTCAATCTGAATATTTCTTGCTTCTAACGCATTTTCTTTCTTGTTATAATCATAAGAATAATTATTATATATTAAAGTAGAAGGATTAGAAAGTTGTATAGAAATTTGGGTCGGAACAATAAGTCTTCCAGATTTAACTCAATTATAAGAAAAATTACATGATTATATTTATTAATTTATATCATACATTTGTGTTGTAGATAGAATGTGCTTATCTTTGACATAAGTTATAAACAAATATTTAGAATAGTTTGATATCCAACATGGAAAAGACGTCACTTGAAGAAGTTTATAAACACACTCTTTTAAAAAATTGGTTCAATTTGACTTATAACAATAACAAAGAAAAATGTACAATCCACCATACCTTAACGTGGACTCGAATCTGTGACTTGTAGGATTACTACTTCACTCTTAACAAGAGACTAAGGCCTTTTCCACATTACAAAAAAACTACAAATTGATGAAATAAATGTGGTTGTTGAATAAAGGTGTTTCCCAATATAAGTGTGCTTTTAACGGTGTTTTAAAAAGAGCGAAATGCTAGTCGGGCAGTCGGAATCTTTAGAAGCCTAGGCGGGGATTAATCGAGGCCTAGGTAGGATTTAGGCGTTAATCAGCGGGGTTTAGACGCTATGCATATCAAGTGATGAACCTCAAAATAACGCCTAGACTGAGATTTTTAACTTATGTGTCCTAAGTTACGTAAAATTGTAATTGTCTAAAAAATAGGCAGCATAATTGTTATTAAAGTTGGTTGACGAGTAGTTCAAAGTATTTGATAAAACTAATTTTATAAGACGTTTATTAGCTGTAAAATTGTTAAAAAATTTTAATATGTGAAAACTAAAAACCATTTTGTGTATAAAATAAAATGAGATCTAATTATATTTTAATTTGTCAAAATATGTTTGAAAAATAAGGGTAAATTTAAAAAATATGTGATGTGATTTGATTGATTTATAAAAAAATTATCATGATTTTTTTTCCAAAGAGGTGTTTGTGATTTGAAAATTTAGTGGAAACAAAATTTTCAATTTGAAATTACGTTAGAAAAAAAGGATGATATTGTTTATTTTAAACTGAAATTTTGTAACATATTTAATATTAATATAACACGCCTTAGTGATTTTTAGAACATTTTGAGAAATACAAATATTTTTTTCAGTTAAAACAATTGACAACTTTAAGAAATCATATTAAAATGAATAATTTTCGAAAATTAATCAAATTTTGATGAATACTTCTTAAATAATAATGCTATCCTACGAGGAATATTAAATTTATTGAAATACTTTGTGAAACATTATTATTTTAGTGAAAAAATATTTTTTCCTTACACATTTTTGAAATCACGAGTACAATTTTGCAAAGAAAAATTTACAAAAATCTTTTTACAAATCAGTCAAATTACAAAGCATTTTTCTAATATTATTCTAAAAATAAATTACAAAAATCAGCTTATAATATTTGAATTATAAAATAGTAAAAAAATTATTTTCATTCAATATAAATGCAATACCCAAAATTTAAAAAATAAAAGTAACAACCAAATATTCGTAAATGCTATTATTTATTTCTAAATTATATATACATTTACGAGTAAATTAGAATTAATTTATTTTTAACAATAAATTAGAATTGATTTATAAAATAAGGTCAACTTGACGAAATTTTCATTTTCATGTCAGTTAACTTCAACTTGGTGATTTGGCCCCTTTAAAACCAAAATAGGGGACGACCTCATAAAGTGAGTACAATGAGAGTCAACTATAAAAGGGAAAGTAGAAGTCGTGTATTGGACTTTTTAATTATATTATAAAAAACACACTTTGGAATGCACTCTATCTTGTATCTCAATATTTTTATTTCAATTACACTAATTTACAGACTACTCCGATTTATACATATTAGGCCTTGTTCTCTTCTATACTTCAGTTAAGTTCAGTTACGTATAGTTATAAATTTACATTGAAATAAGTTCAGTTAAGCTCAGTTCAGTTTAACTTTCAAAAGTTGAAGAGAGCATGGCTTTAATCAGGAATGTAATTCGGAATATTTTCTAACAAATAATTTCAAAAAAACATGATGGTAAATACAATAGCTGCACTCTAATGCCTAAGTATATAGCTTTATAATATAAGTTTTGTCATTTTTATTTGTGTGAAATATTAAATACAGATCAATAGTTACATGTTACATTTGGTGACATATCAAGTGATTACAATTTTGCTACTGTGATTTTATCATATTTAGTTCTAATTTGTATTTGAGAAGAAGTTAATGGATTCGTCTAAAGAAGCACATTCAAATTGTAGCTATTTAACGTTGAACAAGGAGTTGTCGCAAACTCGCCTTAATAAGCTAGCTCATATACACACAAACATACATATATATGTATGTATGTACATACATATATATGTATGTACATACATGTATATATATGCACGCACGTATATATACATATGCACACGCACGTATATATACATATGCACACACGTGTATATACATATGCACACGTATATATACATGTATATTTTGCAACCCTAAAAGAAGCTAAGTGTGTGACAAAAATATAAATAATAAGAAAAAGAAAGTAAAGTGACTTAATGTGCACTCAATGAGACAATTAGTTTAAAAGTAACACACCCACTAAGTAATGATTAAATATGAATTAGTTAGTCGGCTTTAGATATTGATAGTAAATATAGTTTGGAGTGTGAATCTGTCTCCCTCCGACATTGCTTCACCTTCCCACTTCATCCTCAAATTTATATCAAATGTGTCCAATTTCTATATTTTAATATTATAAGCAAAAGGCCATCTTTCGGGCAATTGTGGTATAACATCTTAGCATTTTTGTAGTGCATACATTACATAATTTGTTACTGTGTTATGCAATTTGTTATCTATTTTGCTTATTAATATAAATCATATACAGTGTGATTAATGAAAATTTTCAAATATGCATACAATTATTTTTGGAAATAAAAACAAAAACGTAACAGATTGCATAACATAAAATGAATTAACAGATATACCACATTACCTAAAAATATTATTTTACCAATACTTATATACCTATGACATAAATGTTCTATTGAATATATTTGATATTTAAATTTGGTTGTGGGAATTGTAGAAATACATGATAGTTAATAAATTATTACGGTATTATTAAAGCATAAAAATACCGTGAAATTTTAATATTTTTGAGATTTCATTTAATTAATATATAATTGAAATTAATTTTTATTTCAATAAAATGTATTATAAACATCTCTAGATATTCTTTTAACTACAATACACTGAAACAATATAAACATATCTAGATATTAACATTTACTAAAGCATATTTCTTTATTTTTAATTTCATAAATAATCATGTATGATGTATCCTATACTAGTAGGATAATATTGATTAATACTCATACTTATTTATGAGCATGTTTTAAAATTTGATTTGAGAGGTGTATACAATCTTAGAATTTAAGATTAAAAGTAATAGTTAATAATAAAATATAATATTAAAAAATAATTTTTGAACAATCACTATCACGCACACCTCTTATGTTTTTTGATTTGAACTATTGAACAGTTTGAACTTCTGATGGGTGACCTACATGTTCTAGCATATATCAGTTTTCATTATTTTAAATTATACTTATTGGTTTTATTTTCATTTTATCGCATATATAATTATAATTTTTTTTTTCAATTGGACCAAAATCGTACCATACAATAAAGTTTCTTTTATTTTTCTTTTATATATATATATTCGCCATGAGTAGGTGACCAGGTCTTGCCGGGTCACAGGAGCAGTGCAACGAGCCCTCCTCTTGCCGGGTCATCTCTCATGCTTTTCCAAATATCAAATGACTCAGTTCTTGGTGGAATCTACCTTTTCACATAAGAGATGCATATCAAGTAGGAGTGAGCCACCAGTGATAAAGATTGCCTCCATCATTGCTTGGGCTCATCTAACTCCTATATATATAGACCTCCATTACATGTCAGAGGTACATTATTCTCACTCATTCATTACATAATACTCTCTGCATCCTCTCTTAATTCCGTCGCTAACTTAAGCATCAAAGAGACTATGCCACTCACACGTCTAGTCCCCCATAGTCACGATTTGTTTGTTTTGCAGGTTCTGACCACCACACAAGGCAGATTACATGAGATCAACATTTTGATGATAAACACGTGAGGTACAATTTCTCACACAAATCTTTCAGTGGTGCGGTGAGCGTTAAGCAAAAGAAAGTTTTTGTTTCACAAAATTCGAATCTTTTGTTCTAGCGAACGAACACCCAACACGCCAACCATGGCCAGCGAGATCCCTAACACATGAAGTGGAGAGACACAACTTACCATCACTTCCACCTCGATGACATCTACAACAGCCACCATGTCATCCCACAACACGTCAAATTCCGACATCCGTACCCAGCCAACAGCTACTAATAATGTCACCTTCTTCAGAAGCGTGGCACAAAAGTACAAGATGATGCCGAAAGACCAAGGAAAAATAAGGTGCAATTTATTTGGGATGCTAACTGGCTTTGATGGCACGTTGATGGTCAGTCACACGGTCAGTGGGCCTATCACAACAACATAGGTAATTACCCCATGCCTGGGTATCCACCCATCCAACCACAGCAGTACCAACTGCCCAATTCATTCGCCATGCCCACCACTCCCCAGCAGAGGTCACTCGTCCTCTCCACCTCCTTGCAGCAAGCACCCGTCAATAACCCACCTCCAGAAACGACGGGACCGAAAGATGGCGAACCCCCCACCCCATTATGGGTAGAGCTGATGGGACTAATCAAGCACCCTGACACACCCGAACAATCTATTTTAACCAAATGCCAATTGGCCACTTAGGAGGAACCTTCCACCCAGCCTACCACCACACGTGGTATCAAGGAGGGATACCACCTCCACCACCACCTCATTTGGCGCCCGCGCCACTGTCACAATTAGCACTTCGGCCACAGAGGCAAGAAAAAACCTATGTAAATGACCCAGAGTTCATTAAAATGTTCAAGGAGTGACTCAACCACTTCGTAATCACCATGTACGAACCTCTCCTAACAGCCTCCTACTCCTCATTCAACACGCAAATCTAAAGTGAGCCGCTTAACCCATACGTCAAAATCCCTCATTTTAACAACTATAGCGGGGACACGGATCCCAGAACCCATGTCAAAACTTTTAAAAACAAAATGGACATGCCACACATCTCCGAGGCCCACACATGTCGATACTTTTGAAACACCTTCATAAGGTCGGCCGCCTAGTGGTTTGACGTGTTGCCATCCGACTCCATCAATAACTAAGAAGAACTCCAACATAAATTATGCACACAATTCATTGGATCCATACCAACCAGATCCTCGTTGAGGACACTCCACGATGTCAAATAGGGCCACAACGAGTCATTACGAACCTACATCGAGCAATTCAACCATGCATACCTCCAAGTACGCAACATCGATTTCAGCATGGTGAAAGAAGCCATGATAAGGGGCACCCGTAGCGAACGATTAAGGGCAGAAATCGTTCAAAGGAATCCGGCTGACCTCTAACAAATGATGAACATAGCAAAGGGGCACATTGAGATAGACAAGCTACAACATCATAGGGATCACCAGCCGGCTAGCTTCCACCCTAGGTCTGAAGACCAAAGATCCAACAGGAGGAGGGGTAGCAACCCAAGAGGCAACATTAGGTTAGATTACATCAGCCCCATCCCAAGCAGTAGACCAACATTAAACACCCCATTAAGTGATATCCTGGTCGCCATATAGAAGGGTAGCGATAAAAGAAACCTCCATTACTTGAGGTAACAGCTGAGTCCCAACTAGGACATGACATGAACAAGTACTACAAATTCCACAAGGCCAAAGGCCACCACACGAATGATTACCGGGTCTAGCAGATGAAGTCCACCAGCTCATAAAAGAGGGTAAGCTGGAGCAATTTTTTAAAGGCATCATTAAGCGATCGACTGATGATGATAAGAGAGACCGAGAAGATAAAAGATCACCCAAATGATGGAACAAAGGTGTGATCCTCATGATCGGCGGAAGACCCGACTTACAGGCATCATCAAAGCGACCCAAGCACACAGATAAAAGATAAGTTGACAAGGAAGTGGAGGATCATTTTAACAAATATAGCATAGTCAAGCAACCCAAACCTGACTCACTAGTAGTAGAAGTTGATATTGAGGGCTACATGGTCAGACGGGTCATAATAGACACGAGTAGCTCAGTCAACTTGATCACAAAGAAAGCCCTATCATAGTTAAACATCGTGAAGAATCGCATGTTCCCCAGTTATGCGCCACTCGTAGGGCTGAGTGGCCACACGGTTCCTGCATTTGGATAAGTGAGTTTAGAAGTCGAAATTGGGGACAAAGAACACAAATGGAGAGTACAAGTGGAATTTATCATGGCAAAGATCCCCATCGCCTATAACGTGATCCTAGGAAGACCATTCTTGGTGGATACCGACTCCCTCGTCTATATGGGTGATGAAAATCCCTACCACCCGGGGGTAGCTGTCATCATTGGGAACCCTCGAGTGGCTCATGAAACATATCTCACCTCGCTTAAAATCAACTCAGAAGGAGACGAGTCAAAGAAGGAAGATAAAGCTGAACCGGTGGGAGACTTGGAAGTGTACATGATATCTCCAGAGAGACATGTGAAGGTTGCCAAAGATTTAGATGACAACATCAAAAGCGACATATGCAATGTTCTTAAGGAAGAGAAACACACATTTTCTTGAGGTAATGATGGAATACCTGGCATCCCAACTGAGGTCGTCAGCCACAAACTCAAACTAAACCTTGACGCTGACCCGGTCCAGCAGAAGAAGCGAAATCACACCCCCAAAAGATAAAGAGCAATCAAGGCGGAAGTAAAAAGTTGCTGGCAGCCGACCCCATTAGACCGTCCATTACCTGGATTGGCTTACAGACATATTCATGGTGAAGAAATCGAACGGATTGTGGAGGATGTGTGTTGACTTCACCGACCTCAATAAAGCCACCCCTAAGGATAGCTTCCCACTACCCAGCATCAATCAGCTGGTTGACTCAACAGCCGGCTTCCCCATCTACTCACTCCTAGATTCGAAGTCGAGCTATCACCAAATCACGATGCATTCAGATGACCAAGAGAAAATATCCATCATCACTCATGAAGGAACTTACTATTATACGATCATGCCTTTTGGACTCAAAATGCCGGAGCAACATATCAACAGCTAGTCAATGACATGTTTAGAGACCACATCGGCCACTCAGTCAAAGTTTACGTAGATGACATGATCATCAAGAGAAAAAGCGAGGAAGCCCACGCGGAAGATATCTAAACTATCTTCGAAACTCTACAACAACATAAACTCCGGCTAAACAAGGAAAAATGCCTTTTTAGCATAAAGGGGGAAAATTCTTAGGGTACCTAATATCATAGAGGGGAATCAAGGAAAACCCAAAAAAGATCGACAAGATTATAAAAATGCAACCACTAGGGACTTTTCAAGAGGTCCAAAGACTCAACATCCGGATCAACGCCTTGGGATGGTTCATCTTATAGGTGCCTACCATTCTACACGGCCATCAAGAAGGATCAATCATCAAGTGGGATGAAGTCTGCTAGGAGGCCTTCAATAGCATAAAAACCTTCATCGGATCCCCACCTCTACTCATTTGGCTAGAAAATGGTGAAGACCTATACATGTACTTGGTGGAAAGTGATGAGGCGGTTGGATCAGTGCTGATAAAAGAAGATGGCGAAGGATAACATATGGTGTATTGCACTAGCAAAACATTGAGGGGCGCAGAGTAAAGATACCCAAGAATTGAGAAGATAGCATTGGCGCTCGTCTCTGCAACCATCCACCGTCACCCCTATTTCCAAGGTCATACCATGATCATTAGAATAAGTTACCCGCTGAAAAAGGTTTTGCAAAGACCTGAGACATCAAGGCAACTGACTGAGTGGGCCATCCGTCTTGGTGAGTTTGACATAAGATTTGAGGCAAGAAAAACCCTTAAAGCACAAGTCCTGGCAGACTTTGTCACCGAGTTCACTAACCTTAATATAGAAGATGCTCCAAAAAGAGAAGAATAGATCGTGTAAGTAAATAGTGCCTCATCTCAAGAAGGAGCAGGAATAGGATTGGTGATCAATGGGCCTAAATAGATAAAATTTACCTATGTGGCCAAGCTAGCTTACCCAGCAACCAATAAAGTGATAGAGTACGAAGTAATAATCAAAGGGCTATAACTCATATGTGAGATCTCTCTGGATCTTGTATGGATCATGAGCAACTCAAAACTCATATCCAACCAAGTCAACAAAAACTTCACCACTAAGGAGCTGGGAATGATAAACTACTTAGAGAAGGTCCAAAAGCTGATATCAGAGATCGAGTCCAAAGGTTGAGTGGAAAGTAGAGCATATATCTTAGATGAACAATGAGGAGGCGGATCTCCTTGCAAAGGTCACCTCAACAAAAGATAACTCAATGCCCATTTGAAGTCATCTAAACGTCATCAAGTTAATCGAAAGATGTCATTCTCCTTGAGCGATTTGAGCTCGGGTGGATGGAACCGATTGTCAATTACTTGGCCCATGACAAATTACCAAGTGACAGATCCGAAGTGGCCAAAGTAATAAAAAGATCAACAAGATACGTAGTGATTGATAAATAAATGATGGTTAATTAAGATAGTAATTGAACATGCAAACTTACAAGGCGGAATTTCAAAACTTAAAATTAACCCTAAAAGATCTCCTAAACATGACATGATTGATAAAACCTAAGTTGAAATGTTCCATAGATGCTCATAGGTTTATAAAACTTATTAAAAGAAACCTAGCATCTAAGTTTAGAGCATTACAAGTTAATGTGTGCCTTCCCTTTGGTGCGGCGCTCCCTTAGATTAATTGGACAACACTCCGATAACACTAGCCTTCAAATTAGGAAAGCCTTAATGTTTGATCCACATAGATCTTTACTGACCAAACGCTCCCGTTGAGGAAGAACCCTTTGGTAGATAACAACTGTTAGACCACTCGAAGACTAACTCAAAAATATAACTAAGAAGGATCCCTTCAAAATGTGAATGAACCTCAAAAGAATTCTTGAGATGAAGGAGAAACTTGTGGAGGATCCCGCAAAAAGCTCACGTAGAAAAGATGCCAAAACTCAGAAGGAAGGCCGAGCTTAAGTACTTTGAAAGAGGGTGGGAAGGAAGCTATTTATAGCCAAAAGGAGGAGTAAAATTGCTCCCCCAAACTGATGTGGGATTGGTGCAAAGCACTAATCCCACACGGGCTTGCAAACCCACACGCGCTACTCCACGAGAATCTCATGGAGTAGCTTGCCGCTTAAGGCAAACCCCTCACATGGACTTGCCTTGTGATGTGCGGGCTTTCAAAGAATTCTCACAAGCCTGTAGCAGCCAAGGTTTGCAAGATTTCTCGCAAGCCTCGCGAACCTCCGCAAACACTGGAAGCCCTTGCGAGGCCTGCTTGCAGGCTTTCCTTGCTAGCTCGTAAGTGTACGAGCACTTCTAGCGCTTGCGCGGGCTTGCCTCACGGACTCTTGTGATATTTCTAGCAAGATCCACTTGGACTGGTTCAATTTTTTCACTTTCTTTCCGATATTTTGGTCCAACCAAAATACATCCAATTGAGTTTGATCTTATTCCCTTTTATTCTCGGTATAAACCTAGTCTACAAGTTCTTTACTTAGTCTAGTAAAGAACTAAAGTGTGTGACCTCATAAAATCCCAAAGTATAGAGCCGCTAGAGGTTAACCTAAACTTGGCTTCCCATTTAGGAACCTTTAGGCTTAGTGTTCCACATCGAAATGGAACCCGATAACTCTAGATGATCAAATGGGTTTTTTAACAAAGGCGTATGATCCCTCGATACTTAGAATGTCACGTGCTTGTGATTTGATCTAGTTCTGTAATAGTAACCAATACAATACATTACTTCCATCAGGTTAAGTACTATCCAGTTTATTGAGCTCGGATTAAGTGTTAGCTCATGTAATAGCCGTAACTATCCTGGAATTAGACTTGTTCACAAAGAACACGACTCGCCTTAATGAATCAAGATTGATTATATCAATCTTATACTCTGGTTAGAAGTTTATGAGTGTGTCTCTTCAACAAGAGGCCTTGAGGTACAACTCCCATTATATCACTATATCAGGAGTGATGAATCCCATCTTGATTACTCGGTTTACCAATGAGTGATCATCATAATACCCGTAATCACCTGTATCATCCTAATCACTGGGGTATGAATAAATATGACCCAAAGTATAGCAACTCCTACACAAGGTAACATGTATCTCAGGTCTGAGGATATTTGTACTACTACTGCAATAAGACATGACACCAACACATGGATATAGTTATTTTCGAGTGTCTGTCTTACAGCGGTCTCCAATATATTACCCGAATACATTCATGCGGTAACTCAAGGTAACACCTTCAGCTCTTGAGATTGGCTGCTTGGATCCAATCTAAGGAGTAAGCCTACACATGCTAGTCTATCCGCTTCATTGATGTCCTGTCTCAATGAAACTATGACTATGGATATTTAGACTATTCATACTAACACGTGTGTGCAGTTCTCACACCACATAGCCCCCACTATGTCCTCGCACTCTCACGCTATAAAGTAGTCATGGACTTTGTTTTATCAATGCGCATATATATAATAACACACACACACACACATTGTTCCCAAGATTTTGGCTATACTCGTTCCGAAAGACTTATCCCCGGCAACGGTGCCAAAAACTTGTTCACCACTTTTCTATTGATTATATAAAAGTTTTAAATATGAACAGGTGTTGTCTGTACTGCTTATCAAATAGAAAAATGATGATAACTACAAGTATACAGTTGCGATGTAGATTTAAAAGATATCGATTCCACATGGAAGGAATTCGGTTCAAAGGACCAACTGGAGTTACGGAACAAAAGTAATAAGATAAATTGTAGGGTTTGGATGATAGCATAATGAATAGACAGATGCATGAACAGATTAGAGAATATGTAAACTATATAGATATTCCCTAAGAACAAGTATAGTAGAGAAAAACATGCAAAATCATCAAGAATATTTCATACACTAGATAACTTTAACAAACATGGTTCTAGATGCCCAAATATTCAATAATTCACCGCAGAGCAACACATGAAATGACTT
>CATIWQ010899339.1:0-10542 GCA_949673415.1 Euphorbia schlechtendalii | reverse complement strand
TAGTTTTTATTTTTTAATTTATTAAATAATAAATTTAGACTTTATTAGTTCAAAATCATAAGCGATTGATTAAAAATATATAAATTAGATTTATTAAGTAAAAAATATGCAATAAAAAGTTATGAAGTAAATAGCAAAAATAACAAAATTAATAAAAAAAATTATACAAGTATTTAAGGGGTGTCAATAAAGTTTAGCAACCTAGTTTATTTCCTTCTTTTAACCCCCTCTTTCAATTTAAAAAACTAAACATACATCAATAAAAAATGCATTAGTTATTAACAAGTAATTATACAACTATGTACATTAGTATAAAATAAATTAAGTTATAAAGTTTTGTACTGGTTAAATAATATTATGTTTATTCAGTTTGGAAAATTTCAGAATACATCAAAAAGGTGTTTTCTGTTGCAATGCATAAAATGGAAAAATTAGAAAACTATTTTCCAATTTTCTAAATTAAAAAATGTTACAACTAAACAACAGTTTTCATTTTACAATTTTCCTAAAACAAATATCTTGAAAAACTACTCTATTTTTCACCATTGCCTTCTTTACTTACACTGTTAATTGGACCCTGGCCGAAAAGCAAAATAACAAAGATTAAGAAAAAAGCCCAATCAATGAGATTGAGATATTTTGTTGGAAGTGGAGGGAAATGATGAGAATATAATGTCGGTTAATTTGATGATGCAGTTTTTTTATTATTTGGAGATGAAGAATTGGTGGTGGAGAGAAGACACCCCAACCTGCCTCCTCTTCATCCATTTCCCCTTCACTTATCCCTCTTTCTTCCTTTCTTTCACTTTTCCATATTATGGGGTTTAGGCTTAATCTCAAATTAGGGTTTCCATTTCACTCCCATTTTCCTTCCAATTCTCCTTCCAGGCTCTCCTCATCTTCTGGTTAGTCAGTTATTTCTTCTTTTGCGTTTATAATTTCCGATTTCATGTTTGCCTCAATTCTTATGGATTTCGATGTTTTGGATTTCGCACGATTTTTGAATTCGCATATTCAATTAGCATTGCGAATCGTTAATTGGATCGATGTTGATGACTCTTTTACTTGTGAATGACACAGTTAGAGGTAGGGAGTCTTCTATCAATCAAACAAGGGTTTCTTATCTTTCTTTTGTAAATGAAGAGGCTGAAACTGTGTGTAAAGATCCTTGTAAGGCTTATGCTTGTTCGTCTGCTGTACAAACGTTAGAGAATGAGTCTTCACAAGTGGAAGGAATTCAGGTTTGAGATTACTACTTGATTATTTATTGAAGTCTAGATTATTTCATGTCAATTGCCTTTTTAACCTGATTGATATCTGATGTTATTTAGATGAATGGCGGCAAGAGATCTTACAGTAGCTTAAATTACACAGTGGATGATGCGGAAGTGTGTATGGAAAAGAGTGATTTCTTTCCACCTTCAAGCTCGAAAGAGCGAAGTTCGAGGTTCAGTTTGTTATTAGAAAATCTTACTACGTTAGAAGAGTTATTTTCTGATTCAGATAGGTTGAAGTTGGAAAGGGAGATTCTGTTTCAATTAGGAAAGCTTGGAGCTCTAGAGTTGTTCAATACTTGCCTAGCCAGGACCCTTAATACTACTACAATTGATACGCAATTATCTGATATTGTTACGGAAAGCATTGGAAAGTGTAGATTGAATGGTCCAACAAATGTTAACGTGAATGAGGTCATTGTTCGTTCTTCAAAAAAGGAGGAAAGAAAGTCCAAAAGAGAAAGAGCCTCCTCAAAAAACGGCCATGAACTCCCTTTGTCCCTCCCTTCAAAATCTGGCAGAAATGGTCTTGGAAAGCCTGCCTTTTCTTCTGCCAAAGGATCAAAATCAAAGAGTAGGAGATTGATGATTGCTAGGAACGAGGCAGAAATGTCTAGAGGAGTAAAGGTTGTCATAATAAGATTCAACAAGATAAATGCAACCATTTTTTTACTCTGAAGATTTTGTTTGCTAACTCATCATATGACTTTGTAGGTGCTGTTAGACTTGGAAAACATCCAAACAACACTGGAAAAGGGAACTGGGCGAGCAGTTACCATGAGTTGCTGGGCTGAAGCAGCAGGACTTGATGTGAAGGTGCTGCAGCAGCAATTGAGCTATGGTTGGTATTGCAGGGATGAGCTCATTAAGAGCACTCGCAGCTTAGTTATATTCCTTGCAAGAAATTATAGGGGTATGGGAATAGCCTGGGAAGACTTAATCCAGGTTTGTCAGCTGTGTCAATCTGTAGTGTTCTAGTTTTTAGTGATGCTTAGCTGGCTTTATTCAATGAATGTTTCCTGCTTATTTTCTATTTTTGTGATCAGTAATTACAAATTATTTGAGGCTGGGGAAATTAACGGGCTATGGAGTTTAAAGACCATAAATTTGAATACTGAATCCTGTTTAGGGAAATAAATTAAGACGATTGAAGTTAGATGGTTGTAGAGATTAGTGGAGCAATTATTTTACTTTCCCTTTGTAAGACCATTAAAGTTAAGTACACTAAACTTTCGACTTTGTGAACAGAATAAGTGTGACTTTTGAATCCTGAATTCTGTTCTGGGAAACAAATTAATACCCAAAAATCAAGCTGATGTGCTCACTTTAGCTTTGAAGTTATGGCAGGTTATTCTTTCATTGTCAAACCAATTTTTTGTGGTAGAAGGATTCTGTTTGATTTATATATAATCTTTTAGTTCTTGCCATGATTTGAGTCATGCTATTTGCTCTGTTGTCGTGGTCAAAATATGTTTTATCTCATTTAGCTATTTTAGCTCATTATAACTAACAAGGACAAAGTAAACTAGTTGTAGTAAAAGCCTAACCACTTGTGAATTTTCACCAGAATTCCATCAACTTAAATAGACAGTGAGAATACCCCCTAACAAATATGATTTAGAAGAAAGCATGTCATTTACACTTAGATTGATTTGAAGTCAATCATCTGATAATATCAGAATTGTATTTCCAAGCACAGTTGTGGTTGTAGGATATCATTGCTAATTCTTGGCATAGAGTTAATGCTGCCAACATTTCTTTTAATTGGTTTCTCTATCCAATGTTTCAGGCTGGTAACTTGGGCGTATTACAAGGTGCAGAAAGATTTGATCATACAAGGGGATACAGATTTTCAACATATGTACAGTACTGGATACGAAGATCAATGTCAAAGCTCGTGACACGTCATGCTAGAGGGATTCAAATACCTGTATGTCCCTTTGTCCCTCCTTAATTTCGACATTATAATAATAAATTAGTATATTCTGGAGTTTCATATGGTTTTTAATTTTTTTCTTTGTATTCTTCTTGATAGTGTGCTCTAAGCCGGGCAATGAACCAGATACAAAACACCAGAAAAGCCTTTGCCTCTAGCAATGGGAGATACCCAGATGACAAAGAAATCGCAGAGTGCACTGGTCTTTCTTTGGCAAGAATCGAATCAGCAAGTAAAATCCTTCGAGTCGTTTGCTCAATCGATCAGAAAATGGGAGAATGCTTTAATGCAAAGCTGATGGTATTGTTTAATATGATGTTCTTACCTACCGAGTTATTTTACATTCTATCATTAAAATTCTTCTCTTCTAATCTGAACTGAAACAATGAAAGTACTTCATTGAACAAATTCCATATAGGAGAACCCTTGTAATAATTGCCATATATATCATTCCTTTCAATGCGTTAAAAATTAGTTCATTAACTATGATTCTATTACAGGAGTTTATCCCTGACCAATCAGTGTCAAATCCCATGGAAGCTGTAACGAGACAACACATGGTAAAAGACGTACATAATCTTTTAAGAGGATTGGATTCGAGGGAGAGGCAAGTTTTGATTATGAGACATGGGCTCACCGATCATCAACCAAAATCGCTCGAGGAGATTGGGAAACAATTCGGTGTGAGCAAAGAGTGGGTTCGAAGGTTACAGAAGAAAGTCACAGCAAGACTACAGAATGAGGAAGCCTGCAATTTAAGATACTACATCAATTCTTAGTGTCAATACCCTTCTCAAATTCCGAGGTACGTGGAAATGTGCACGAAATTGGCTTGGTTTTTTTGGTTGTCGATGCGCTAACTCCGTTACCATCTTCGAGTGAGTGGAATCTGCCACGAAATGAGCTACCGGTACATAATTTACCAGAAGTTACCTAAAATACATCTTATAGCTATTATACATTCTTTTGGTCCTTTTAGCAGAAGTACAATAATACTCATTGTATATCATTCGTTTCTCCATGCCTATGTATGTATCAGTATTCAGTACTAATAGCTTACAACACATTTTTGCGTCTGTGAAATTCTGGTATTATACATGTTTCAGAATGAACTATTTTGAAAGTTGTATGATCTTGATATGCATATTTGGACTAGTTATCATCTGTGATTTTGATGGTTTTACATGTTGAAGTCTTGTCTACTTGACAGATACTTTTGAGTATGTTTTGTTTGTTTATTGATTTATCAAACATGAGTTGGCTAATAAGTAATGAGATGTTGACTTCTCTAATTATTCTTCAATATATTTTGATAGTTTGATTATTTGCTATTTTGTTTGCGTTGAGAATTTTGTTTCACAATATATATATATATATATATATATATATATATATATATATATATATATATATATAGACTCACACACATGAAGTTATAATATTTAGTATTCCAGTTAGAGTATTTGAATTAGTTCAATAAAAACGAAATAGAATTAATTAAATAAAATGAATTAGTAAATTGGCGAACCTATTGATGATTTAGGTCCTGTAGATACTTGTACAACATCCCCTATTCATAGATCTGCACCTACTTTTATACAGTTAGATACGAATTTATCTATTTTCATCGTATGTATCCTGAACTTTCATTTGCTTCTGTTAATCCTTTGAATTTGATAAAAAGTACTCATTTTTGCCCTCTCTATATCATGTATCAGCTTCTATTTGAGAAGAAAAAAGAAAGAAAATCATATTTGTAAAGTCAATTTAACTAGAAACTCACAATATCCAATGAAACTTGTCAAATCTAGAGGTTTAATGAGGTTTTCATCATATATATTTATATGGTAAACTTTAAAAAAGTATTTTGTGATTTCGACCATTTTCAAAAAAGAGGGTGGTGTTTTGGGTCTCAAAAGGGGGTCTCTGATCTTGAACTGTTAACAAATCAAGGTATTTTGACTTGCTGTAATTTGGAAAAATCCTATTTTATGTCTTCTTCCTACATTGAATCCCTAATTTCATAACTTTCAATGGTACACTCAACGTCATCACCACATCCGATATTGGCCGCCTCCTCTCTCTAAACTCCTCTTCACTCTCTTCTCCCCACCGTATGTTCTCGTCTTCTCTGATTCACGGCGGTGCAATCGTCTATAGTGGATTTCCACTGGCATTCTAGATACGTTCTGTTTCTTATCGATAAAATGGAAGATAGGAAGACAAGTATATACCAAATTCTGATCTACAACAGAACAATAAGCATTCAAGCCACAAAGACTAGTCGGATCGCACTTGTTGCTCGAAGACTCCCATTCAATAGACCAAGTACTTGATTTTCCCCAAATTATGTGAATACAACCAGAGTATTCCAACGACGTCCATAGTCATTCGATACATTACTCTGCCGGAGCCCGGAAATGTTTATGGTCTCAAATATTCAGAGTTTTAAGCTTGGCGCCATGAGTACTAAGCAAGAATAACTGACCATTGGAATGCTTTTGTTTTACATAAGATACAGATTCTGGTTTCAATAAGATTGATAATTATGTTTTTCTTTTGTTTGGTTAGATTTTGGAAATTTGAATTTGGATTCACTTCTTGAATATCATCTTAATTTGTGAAATCGAATGCTGTGAGAATTTCTTGTTACTTATTCTTGAAAGTCACTTCATTTGTACACAGTCTGATTATTAATTGATTTGTTTTCTGCATTGATTTGCTTTGATGTATGAATTTGGGTGTAAGGTTTAGAGGAGGGAGAAGATAAATAAAATTAGGTTTTTCCAATAATTCCCTTGCCACGTCATCACTTTTGACGGTGTTAATAAAAAATCCGTTAATTGCTAACTGTTTGAAACCACGGACCCCTTTCTAAGATCTAAAAAACCACAACCCCCTTTTGAAAATGATCGAAATCACAAAGTACTCTTTTGAAATTTACCCTTATTGTAAAATAAATCAAAGAAGATTTTGTGTGAGCTTCCACAAAGTTTCCATTTTCAAAAAAGAAATGAAACGGGCAAAAATTATTGCGTGTTTTTGTTCTTCATAGATTGCACTGAAGGTGCTACTAGATTGACTACGATACGAACATTGGACAACAATCGCACTCTCCGATACAAAAAATCCCTTAAATTGAATTCCTTCCACTATTGCAACCTCTTTATTGTATAGCAATCAATTTGTCCAAGTCCGCATAACACATTCTTTAGAGGCGCCCTTGATATAATTATTTTTCAAATCAAATTCTTGTCACGATCTTTAAACATCCATCTAAAACATGCTTATTCAACGGAGATGATCTTCTTCAGTTACTAAATTTGTCAGTATCAAATTAGCCCTTAGTTTTGATTCTTTAATTGTTTGTATCAATTATTTTTATCTCCTTTTGTTATGTGCTTTTGCTCTTTTTATATTTTTTTAACTTGATTTACAAAAAAAACCCAGTGCAACTTATTTTGTTGTCTAATTAGTAAGCTATTTTTGGAAAGTCAATATCTTATTTATTGTTTCTTAGGATTGACTTGTATCTAACTAGTACTATAATATTACTTGACATGGCGATGTGTGCGTACTCTAATTATAGTGGCACTTAACATTAGTCATATTTTTAGCATAGCAAAATCCTTGCATTTTTATTCCAGTAAATATGTTAAATGTCTAAAGCCATTTTTATTGAAGACTAAAAAAAGCCATCTCTATTGGAAAAATACATTCAATTTAATTTGGTTAAAGTCAGCGTAGTCAAATATGTATTGAAATAAATTAATCCATGTTCATATGAGTTAAGAAAATGAATTACCCAATTTTTGTGTTAATCACTATATGTGTTATTCTTTTCTTCCATTAGCATACACAAGACTACTGAGCTAACACTCGAATGAACTTTGAGTATCCATTTTTAATATAAAGGAATAATAATTTTGATTATATGAAATAGATTTATGGAATTTTGAGACATTTTTAGAATGTAAAAATCAAAATAGAAATTAATTAGAAATCTGAGTTGGACCTTAGTAGATTCAGGGGAATTTTAATTTTTTTTATTTAATTGTTATAAAAAGGAAAATGATTAAAAACCTTTTTTAGAGACAAAAACGGAAGTTATCTTCTTGAAAAATTTATGACAATTTATTTATTTCAAAATTAAATATAAAAATTTGAAGAGATGACACGTACCACTGTCATAGTGACACCAATGTCCATTCATTCATATCTCTACAATATTTACTAATGCTATATCAAAATGTCGACTCAGTCTAGCCTCCTACTTATAGCCTAATTATACACATTATGATGATGACAAAAGTTGCTTTTCCAAATCCAAAAGCGTCTGTTTGAAAACATATTTACGAGATAAGCTTTTTAGAATAACAAGTAAATATTAAAATTCAGGAAAATAATATAAATTGTAAAACATAATTATTTTCATGCTCGAAAAAAATATGTTCCCTTTACTAATAATTACTGATAACATATATGCTTGTAATATTCATAAATTTCAAACTACACATGACTAAGTTTTAATTCTCATTTCACAATCGACATTATTATGTATTTGTTTATATTATTTTTGTGACAAAGTTACTTTTAATATTCCAGTGCAGTATTCGTAAAAATAGAAAAGATGAAAAAAACAATTGCTTAGCTTAATGCACATTTAACATACATCGGTTTTTGCTCACTAATTTTAATAAAAAAATGACCATCACATATAAAGATCGCATGTAACTAACAAGCATACCATTAAAAAATATCTTTGCTATTAATTCTTTTAGACATTATAATTACCATTACAGTTGTGTTTATTTTTTTAATCCTAATAACATTATTTTCTCCCAAGAACAAATTAGAACAAACCATTTAAATTATAACTAAATACTTAATTCAATGTAAAAAGAAAAGAAGAGTAAGTACTAATGGAATTTCCTTTATTGCATTTTGCAAATTATCATTAATAGCAACTGAGCTGTGACAGATCTTTAGATGCAATCGCTAGTAATTTTATCTTCACTTTCCATCTTTGCTTCATACCACGTTACGCGTCTCCTCAGACGAATAATTAACTAAATGCCCTTTTGCTCTAGGAGAAGAAAACCTAATTTCAATTCGGTTTAAAATTCCTCCTCACAAATTTGTCCATTTATCTCGTTACTAATTTAGTACGTGAAGTTGACGCTCGTTTAGTTATCGTGGGATTGAATCAAACCTACCAAATCTGGAACGTTCACGTTCATTACAAAATTAAATATCATTGGCTAAACCCAAAAATGATGAAAACCGGCACATAAGATATCGAGCTCATGTGAACTCGACCGCGTATTATACTTTCCTGACCTCATCCAATAAAGTTTTTCTACATCTTTCTGTGTCTTCGCCATCTGCACTTTATTGCCTCTCGAAAAACTCAGTCTGTTATCGGCGACGGCCATTTCTAGGTTTTCACTTCCGATCAATTTTGTTCTTTCTCCATCGGAACTAATTGGATTTAACTATCTATCAATGGCAGTCTTGAGGTTCTTAACTATAAGCTTCTATTTGCAGAATTTTGATCTTTTGCTGTAATGACTTACGCTACTACTGAATGGCTCGATTTCTGTCTCATACTCTCCTCCATTTCGCCATTCTAGTTACAACGTTGATTCTTAACCTTTACGTCGTTCTCTCTTCTAATAGGGAGGATTATTTATCGATTATCGATTTCGATTCCAGTCTTTTTCATCAGGATTACTCTCCCCCGTCCCCGCCGCCTCCGCCGCCGCACGCGCCGTCGGTATCTTGCACCGATGATCTCGGTGGCGTTGGCTCCTTGGACACCACTTGTCAGATAGTCTCCGATGTTAACCTCACCCGTGACGTGTATATAGAAGGGAAAGGAAATTTTTATATCCATCCAGGTGTGAGTTTTAATTGTCCGTTGGCTGGTTGTTCAATAACCATTAACATCACCGGCAATTTTACTCTGTCAATCAATGCGTCGATTGTGACTGGGAGCTTTGAGCTTGTCGCTTATGATGCAAGCTTTCTTAATTGTTCGGCTGTGAACACAACTGGATTAGCTGGAAATCCGCCAGCCCAGACCAGTGGGACTCCGCAAGGGGTAGATGGGGCTGGAGGGGGTCATGGAGGGAGGGGAGCTTGTTGTTTGGTGGATGGTAAGAAGTTGCCGGAGGATGTTTGGGGAGGGGACGCCTACTCATGGGCGTCCCTGCAAAATCCATCGAGTTATGGAAGCAAGGGAGGAAGCACAAGTAAGGAGGTGAATTATGGCGGGGGAGGGGGTGGTAGGGTGAAGCTGACAGTAAAAGAGCAGATAGCTGTTGACGGGCACATATTGTCTGATGGTGGTGATGGAGGTACCAAGGGAGGCGGTGGCTCTGGTGGCAGCATCCTTATAAAGACCTATAAAATGTAAGTTTACTTTAATATGAACTTCTTAGATCTTATTATGGAAATAATGAGTTTGATAGATCTCTAAAACAATAAATGAACGTTGCTATATGTTGCTAGTGAAAGCAATTGAGCATCTCTTATTTTTGGGAAGATAGGCAACATGAAATGTTCAGGAATGCTCAGTGTAAAAAGATACTGAAATGCATGATGTAGGAGAGTTGTCATAGTTAGAACTTAATCGTGTATTGGTGTGTGTGATTAAATATAAGATATAAGTTGCTTCAATTTTGTAAACCGGATGTTAAATTATAATGCTTTGTTTGTCGAAGCTCATGAGCTAAATTTACGGCCATTTGGTATTGCTTTTCCATGCCAAAAGTTGTTGTGAGCATAGCTTTTTGGGACAACAACTAAAATTTGCTTGGGAAACATCCCAAATTAGCCCTTAGCTTAGGAAGTTAACTTAGACTGCAGTGGTGCCTATCGGTATTCTGCATCCAAGGTTTATTGGTTAGTTTTGTTCCCAAGAAGGCAAGAGCTCTACATTTGTTAATTAAGAGGTGGGGTCTGGTGGGGTCATGAAGGTGCTATGATGGAAATATGTTATTGTATTAATTGTGGCTGCTTTTTATTATTTATGAACATCTTTGTGGCTGTGCGCATTGTATAAAGTAGATGATATTGGCAAAAGGATTGCTCGTTTCTCTCATGTTTTAGATGTTAAAGAAAAGTTTATGACTTCGTATGAAAAATAAAGAAACATTTGAATAATGTGCTCCCGATATTTTCTTCATCGAACCAGTGTAGTCAAAGGCGCGCCTCAGGCGCGCCTTAGGCGCTAGGCGCACTGGGCGAGGAGGCTGGCGCCTCCTAGCCCTTTAGGCGGTGCATGTGACAAAGGCGTGCGCCTTTGTATGTGAGGCGCTAGGCGCAAGG
>CATIWQ010899091.1:0-30007 GCA_949673415.1 Euphorbia schlechtendalii | reverse complement strand
GAAAATGTTCCCTCCTTCGAAGATGGTCCGGCATCAACATTCTCTGTCATTCTTGTGGAAGACTCGACTCGACGAGGCATATATTTGGGCATAAACTAAGAGAAGAGGCTCTGGTACCAAGTGTTAGAGCAAACAAGAATTAAACTCAAATTACAGACTCTATTTTATTGACAGAAAAATAGAGTGAATGGGATGAAATTGAAGGTTTTTATTGAACTGAATTTCTGGTCACACTTAATTAATCAGAAAGTATCCATTTATAAAGCAAAACAACAACTAACTATAGAAAGTAACGTTGCATAAAAACTGCAATTATTCTTAATTAGCTGATTCCACAAAGTCTGCTTCCACTAACAGAAAGCTTTGGACTGGGTCGGCACGAGATTATCTCCAACAGTCTCATGGATCCTTTTGTTCTTGCAATACCAGCTGATTAGGATGCTATAAGTGTAAACATCGGTGTCACAGCCTTTACTAGCCATCAAGTCAAAAACTTTTCTTGCTTGAAACATTTTCCCATGAAGAAAATACCCATCTATCAATGAATTATATGAGATCATATCTAGCTCCACACATCTTCGAATCATTGCACCGACGAAGTGCAATGCCTGCTTCAACTTACCTTGCTTGCACAGTTCATCAATCGTAAAATTGAAGGTGACTACATTAGGTGACACATTGTTCTTCAACATTTCATAAAAAAGCATTGAAGCTTCCTTCCAATGGCACAAAGAGTGAATAAATGAATTGTAGGTAACAATGTTAAGTAAAGAAACGTCGTTACTTTTCTTCATCCTTACAAAGATGTCTAATGCTTCATGAAGCAAGCCATGGTTTCAAAGACCATTGATGATAGTATTATATGTCACAACATCAGGTTCACAACCACTGGTGGCCATTTAATGGTCTCTGATTGAGATCATTGTTTTATTCTATTTTCCCTTGGAGTGGTGTCTTGCCACCCCTTGGGTTTTTCAAAAAAAATTCCAATGTTTATGACTAATAAACATAAACACATGGAAGCGAACTCTCAGTCAACCTCGTAAATCAAAAAGAAATGCAGCTGAATATTTAAATTACTGATAAGTCTTATAAATTAAAATAAAGTTGTTGAATGCCTAATAATGTTGGAGGATATATGAATTATAATTTCATAAACAAAGAAACTAATGGTCAAGGAAGAAAATTTTATTTCACTTTGTTTTGTTTCTACTTTTTCTCTGATATTACAAAATGAAAATCCAAATTCTTATATAGAAGGAATAAACTTATTTTCGACGGTGTCTTGGACCGTGAAGACTTGCTTGTTGCTAATGTCTACCGTTGTTGGCTTTTTTTTAAAACTAGGAATAAGACGCTTTCTTTTTTTGCTTCGGATCTATTAATTGATCCAAGCATTTTATGTTTGTGAATTATACATGTACTTTGTAATTTTACGGGCGATTCACTTTGTGAACCGCTCTTTTTATTAATAAAAAGAGGAATGGGTGTTTTGTGGGCAAGTGAATGCATCAACCTAGTTGGGATGTTCGCCCCGAAATTTTCACCTATTCCAACCTTTTTCCGAAGGAGGAACACATTGTTCCTCCGGAGGTTTTCAAAAAAATATAGAGTTTATAACCATCATGTTACATAAAAAACAATAAATACAAAGTTTAACTTTTGTGTACAAACTAAAACATTCGTGTCTGATTTACTTATTGTAACATATGTAACCATTAAACAATTGTTAAAACTTATTTCTTTAGTTTATTTCACTGGTACTTTGATTGTACGTTCATTTTCTTCTTTACTACTTGGCTTTCTCTTTTATTTTCTTTTACTAATTTAGTTTAATATTTTAACACTCCCCTTAAACTTTTTTTTTGAAAACCTCCGGAGGAATATTGTGTCCCTCCTTTGGAAAAGATTAGAATGGGTGAAAATTTCGGGACGAACGTTCCAACTAGTTTGATGCGTTCGCTTGCCTACAAAACACCCACCCCTCTTTATTAAAATAAAATGAAAAGTTATACAAAGTCAAGGAAGTAAAACAAGCTTCACTCCTGAAAAAGAAAAAAGAAACTAATGAAAATGATAGCTCATGCGCCCCATTGCATCATGTGCAAAAAAATTAAAACAAAAATCAGGACAGTTATCCCAATTTGTAGATAGACTGGTGATCCTTCCATGCGCAGCGACAGCGTTTGCAAAACAATTTCCTTCTCGAAAATATGAGTCACCATCAAAGAAAAGTTTGTAATAGAGCAAAGACAAGCAGCCCATTCCACCCAAACAGAACACGACACCTTCAAGCTCCGATTCTTCGGCAAAAGCACAGCGAACATGGAGTCGCTCTCAAGCCATAATTGTTCCCAACCTTTAGAGATTGCAAACTTGATAGCAAACATGGCAGCTTGAAGCACAGCAAAAAAGCTGAAAGTGTTGTAAGCGAAAAGGAGAAGCAATGCAAAATTCTTCCCCTTTGATCACGAAAAACACTACTACAGCCCGAAGCACCCGGAGAGCCAATGGAGGAGGTGACAGTGTTGCATTTGATCCAACCATTAGGAGGAGGAGTCCACCAAACTGTAGTAACCTTTGGGGTAGAACAAACTCTAGGCTGAATGTTAAGATTTTTCAGAATATTTCTCTCAATATTAGAGTTACGTATTAACCCATACCCTGCTTTTTTTGATCCTTCGAAGAATAGCCTAAAGATGAAAAAGCGTAGCATGAATGTTCCACATTTTTACCCTAAAAAATGCACTCATTTCTAGAGCTCCAAATTAAGCAAACAATATTCACCACAGCTGAGATCCGTAAACAATTAATTTGAGTGCTGAAATGAAAAGAAACGACAGCTGAAATAACCTCTTTTAAGCTCAAAGATAGGTCTAATCTTCTTCCGAATAAATATGAAATTGATTTCCATAATTGCTTAGCAAAACGACATTGAATGAAAAGATGTTCTCTATTTTCCTCTACTTCTAAGCATAGCACACAACTAGAAGCAAAATAAAACCTTTATGTTTTAAAACATCATGCATTGCAACGTATCCCAAGTAGATTTTCCAAGAAGCAATCGAGTGTGATGGGGAAATGGATGAATGCCATATCTTCTAAAAAATAGAGTCTAAATGCCTAGGGGGATTTAACCAACTGTAAAATAGTTTAACCGAAAATGTGCCATCGGAGGAGGGTTTCCAAACACAAACGTCCATCTCTTCTTCCGTTATTCCAATATTTTCAGTTTTGACAATTAAATCACTTGGCAATTCATCCGGTAAAACAATCTAGCCCTCATGTGATAAAAAACCACGAACCAATTTGTTATTCCTTAGCGAGGCTGAAAGATTGAGATGCAGCTAATTTACAACAGTGGGAGAGATCCAATCATTATTCCAAAAGCTCAAGTTGTATGGTGGCCCAATGTACCAGCCACAATGCCGCCGAAGAATAGTATAAACATCACGAACCGAGTTCTAAATGCTGGAGTTACAAATCTAATTATTCGAGACCCCATTCTTAACAAATCTCCCCTTAAGAAGATAATACCAGCCACTTTGATTGTTAATCAGACCCCACGCGGTCTTCCCCAACATGGCAATGTTAATATCAGCGAGTTTTCTAATCCTCAACCCACCTTCCTTCACCAGTTTCAAGCACTTACTCCATTGAACCGTTACCTATTGTCAACCGAACCTGTCCAAATGAAGTTTGTCATAGCTTTTTCTAAAGAAAGAATGAGAGAAGAGGGCCATTTATAGACAACAAATGAGTGCAAAAGAGAGCTACTAATCACCGAATTTACCAACAACAAACGTCCGACCATCGATAAAAAATTACCAATCCACCTTGCAATTTTAGCATGATTTTGTACAAAATCGGTCGCAAATGAACTGCTTTCGGAGCTCCTTTGAATAGAGGCACACCCATGTAATAGAAGGTAATTTCTCCACATTGAATTCTCGTTATTCCGGCAAGTAGACCAGCTCTTGAAGTGTTATTTGAGTTCCCAAAAAATATTCTCGATTTCATCCAATTAACTCTTTGGTCGGAATTCAAACCATACATTTCGAAAATGTCTTTAAGGTGCTTCATATTCTTTAAAGTAGCCAATAAAAAAGTTAAGACATCATCTGCATATAACAAATGTGAAGGGAAGGGTAGATTAGACGTATATTTCATCCTAGAAAGAGTACCCAAATCAACAACGAAAGAAATTAATCTACTCAAAAAATCTTCCGCAATCTCAAAGAGGAGAGGTGAGAGAGGATCACCTTGTTGAACGCCTCTCGGACAATTGAAGTAACCGTGCAACCCCTAAGGTGAAAGAATGGAGATCCGGGAGGAATGAAGGGTCTCGTGGATCCACCTAATAAATTTTTCGGAGAAACCAAAAGCTTTTAAGACGGTAAAAGGATTTCCCAATCCATCGTATCAAAGGCTTTCTTGATATTAACCTTAATTGCAAGATTCCCACCGTAGCAATTTTTATTAAGTAAATTGACACCTTCCAACAAAAGAGCGATGCACTCATGAATATTTCTCCCTTTGACGAATCCAAATTGATTTGGGCAGATAATGTGGGATGCAATACAACTCAACCAATTAGCCAATATTTTTATGATAATTTTAAAAATGAAGTTACTCATATTGATCGGCCTATAGTCCTCCGCGGTAATGGCATTTTCTTTCTTTAGCAAGAGTGTCATGACGCTGGAGTTCAAGCTGGGCAGTAGAAAACCCATTTTGAAAATCCCATAACAGCTTTACAAACATCCGAGCTAACAATGTCCCAAAATATTTGGAAGAAAATTCCTGTAAACCCATCAGGTCTCGACGCGCTAGAACCATCTATACCCAAAACCGTTGCTTTGATGTCTTCAAATGAAGGCCGAGAAGTTAGTAAATTATTCTCCTCTATCGTAACAACATGAGGCACCACGGAATTAATCAACCCTTCATTAACAACAATAGATGAATCTCGGCTGAAAATGTCACTATAATAGCTAACTATATGATCATAGATAATTTAAGAATTAGTAATAACCGAGCCCTCAATAACAAAAGATTTAATCCCGTTATTGGACTTTTTAATATTCACCAAATGATGGAAAAAATTTGCATTGCGATCCCCTTCCTTTAACTAATGGAGGCCACACCTTCTTTGTAACAAATCTCTTTTTTCTTCAAATAAGTATCTAATTCTCATGAGCCAATAATTCAGAGTTACTCCGCTCTTCGTTAATACTGTTTAGAGCGATATCTTCTTGAACCAAAGAAGGCATCTCTTGGTACTTGGTAATATTATCATCAAAATGCCCAAAGACCTCTTTATTCCACTTTCTCAATAATAGACAATATAATTTTAGCTTTAAGATCAAAATTCGCATTGGCTGCAAAGAAGGGAATGAAGAAAGCCAATGATATGAAACTAGTCTATGTAAATCCGGGTGCTCCAACTATATAGCTTAAAACCAAAAACGAGAAACTCCACGATGGCCAAAATCATAAGAAAAAAATAATGGATGGTGGTTTGAAAAATGTCTGCAAAGCATCGTACAGTGAAAAGTGCAGTTATTACCGAAGTCCTTAGAGATCAAAGCTCTATCCAAATGCGAAACCACCCTAGAGTTTCCATGTCTAGCATTGAACCAACTGAAGAAGGGGCCAGATGCAGTCATGTCAATCAATTTAGTCGCATTAATACATTCTCTAAACTCCTTGCATGAACGAGCATTTGGCGGCCTACCCCATGAGCTATCTAATATCATTATAAAGACTTTGATGATGATTAGGGCTGTTATTACCGTAGAAAAACCCAATGAAAAAAAATCAAAATCGAAGATTTTCACCCCGAACCACTTGATTCGATCAAAGTTTGAGACTAACAGTGGTAGAGATCGAGCTAGACTTTAAAATCCACATCATAGGAAAAGGTTTATCATTCAAAGCAATCAAATCATAGCCTGAACATCTCCATAAAGAAGCATCAAGATCAGAAGAATTCATCATGGGTTCCGCCAAACATAGAAGACTCGGTTTTTCTACAACAATTAAATTTCTAACGTAAGATTGGGTTTCCCTATTATGGAATCCCCTACAATTCCAATATAGAAGATTCATTGAGAGCATGTACCTGAAGTCCGTTGCAACGTAAGTGATTGATTCTTTCCTTTCGATAAATTATTATCCTAATTTACGGCTTCCTTTGAAGCATTGAACCTTCTTTTCCTTGGCATCACGGGCTGCCACTACCCTTCCTCCTGCTTAACCAAATCAGCCCAAGAACTTTTGCCAATTAAGTTGCCCATTTTCCCAAATTTCCCAACCACAAACTTGCTCCGAGTTACTGCCACATCCTCCGTTGAAAGTTCCACAACCAAATTAATTTCAACTACAGATGAATTAACATGATTATAACTCTGATTCTCTTCAGTAGCTTCTACCTCTGATTCCTTTTCATCCATACTATTCGAGTCAATGTCACCCAAAAAGTTATTTTTTGAATTTCCCTAATCTATTTCACCTTTTCTCTCCTCATCCCCCGATTGCTTACCCTTCAACAGTAAGCTATTCTCAATATTTTGAAAAATAGTTCGAGCTAGCACAACTGCCTTTAATCTTTCTTCAAGGTTGCGTTGTCTCGGCTTGCTTTGTTGAAGTAAATTAGTATTCACCTTGTCACTAACGGGCTCAGCAAGAGGGGGCTGACCCTTATTCATGTCCAAATCTATAGCAAACTTCCTTGGCACACTCTCCTTTGCTTTAGCCTTTACACCATCTCATTGATCCTTATATTTTCTACAATCAAACGTTGCATGACCAAAAGCTATGCTTAAAAGCTCCTTCAATAGTAGCTCTATCGATTCTTAACAAAACCCTAATACAACCTGAAATCTTTACTAGGGGTTCAGGGTCCTAATATTACCATGGTAAGCCCATAAGTTTAACTCATACTTGAGCATTGGTGGAGGTTTGCACATATGGATCAAAGTTCGAAACCCAAGGCTGTAATCTGAATATTCCCAGCTTTAAGTTAATACTTCCCTTGCTCCAAACAAGGTCCTTTTCTGCTTGAGAATTGAGCATAACAATGTAGAAGCCTCTACCTATCGAAATAAGTTTCCACTTCTGCTTTAAACCCCAAAGGCTGATAATTGTTTTCTCAGATCCTCAACTTTCCTTGGACTTGAACCTTTTCCCTAAATCAATCTTCCTATAAGAGAAAATTCACATCATTTGACACGATTTTCATAGACCGATTACGTGATCTTTATACTTTTAAATCCCCTTTTCTCCTTGATAACCGCTCTTGATATCAATGGCGAGATAATGACCTTTGAACGATCAATAGTTACTTGAGCATAGGATAGTCTTAGTTTAATTGTTGCCACTTGTTTTTCAATCAGCCTTGGAGGTTTTTGAGCTACTTGATCTTCGAAAAGTTCAATAATAAAGCTAGCGTTAGAAAAGAAATCCATGGTAAAGAGTAAAAAAAAGAATCCGAATAAAAAGAGATGTTTTCCTATCAGATACGATGGCAGGTTTATGCCCCCCCTTAAACTTAATTTGTTGTAACACCCAATAATTCTCTCAACTGGTAAAACACATTACCCTTGAGTGGCTTCGTAAATATGTCCACAGTTTGATCTTGTGTCTTCATATGTTTCAGTGTCACTTCCTTTTGTTTGATGCATTCTCTTATGAAATGATATCTCATAGCAATGTGCTTACTTCGATCATGGAAGACCGGATTCTTCACTAACACCAGTGCTGATTTGTTTTCAACTAGAATATATATTGGATCATGTTATGTTATTCGAAGCTCCTTTAACAATCTTCTTAACCATATAACATGAGAAACACATGATTTTGAAGCAACATATTCAGCTTTGCAAGTTGACAACGTTAAAATTGGCTACTTCTTCAAACCCCATGTAAATGTCGTATCACCAAGAAAAAAAATACAAATCCGCTATTGCTCCTCGTTCATTCTGGTCACCAACCCAATCACTATCAATGTATCCAACTAACTTGAACATGTTAGATTTCAAGTATCCCAGTCCAAAAATAGTTGTGCCTATCATGTAACAGAGTATTCTTTTCACTGCATTCTAATGAGACTCTCTCGATGCTTCCACGTTCCTACTCACCATCCCAACTGCATATAAATTATAGGGCCTAGTTCATGTCAAATATCTCAAACTTCCGATAAGTCTTCGGAATATCATTGGGTTCACTCTATCTCTATCATCATCTTTGGTCAATTTCAAACTACATTTGATCGGAGTGTTAACGGGGTTACAATTCACCATCTTGAACTTCTTCAAAATCTCTTTGGCAAAGCCACTTTGAGAACCATGCTACTTCACTTTAATTCCCAGATACTACGACATTAACTCAATACCAGTCATCTCAAACTCATGAGTCATTGTCATTTTGAAATCGTCAAACATTAGAGGATTGTTCCCGGTGAAAATAAGATCATCCATGTACAAGCATACAAGCAACATGTCTCCATTATTCACATTCACATACACTACATAATCATTTAGGCATTTGACAAATCCATTTTCTTGAAAATATTTGTTAATGTGGCTATTACAGGCTCTCGGTACTTGTTTGATTCCATATAGTGTCTTCTTCAGCTTCAACACTTTTTCTTCATGCCCTTTAACAATGTAACCAGGTGGTTGTTGGACATAAATTTCCACTTCCAAGTATCCATTTAGAAATACCTACTTGATAACCATTTGATGGATCTTCCATCCATTTTGAGCTGCAACTGAGATCACTAGCTTGATAGTCTCATCTTGCGACAAGTGCAATAACTTCATCATAGTCAATAGTGGGTTTTTAAACAATACCCATTTGCAACTAATATCACCTTATGCTGTACAATTTCTCCATTTATATCTTTCTTTGCCTTGAATATCCATTTGACACTGATGGATTTTTTGTCTGTTGGAAGTTTAGTTAACTCCCATATCTTATTTTTCTCTATGGCCTAAATCTCCTCCTCCTTAGCTTTTCTCCAACTCACATCTTTCATAGCTTCTTCTGCATTAATCAGCTCACTATCAATTAGGTGACAATAAGAGTAAATTCTTCATTAGGACATCTGATGGTATCATAAAGATCTCTGATGTTTCGATGCCATCTTTAACCTTAACTAGAGCTGTCAATACTACTTACATCATGTTTAGGAGATGCACTTGTACTAGGAGTATTTTATTGTTGATTTTGTGGCTACCTACTCTTGTTCATGATCACTTTTTTATCCATTGTGAAAGGATAAAAACTATAACTCCTCTCCTTGTGGTCGCTCCAATCCTATACTGCTTTTTCATCAATAGTCACATCTCTACTGATCATAATTTTTCCTTTGTTAGGATCGAACATCTTGTATCCTTTTGAAAATTCCAAATATCTTACGAACAAGTATTTTCTTCTTTTGTCATTTAACTTTCTCCGTTCTTCATTTACAACATGAACATATGTAACTCTTCCAAAAACATAAAAATGAGAGATGTTGGACTTTCTCCCACTCCATGTTTCCTGGGGTGTCATATCAAGACCACTTGTTATCGAGGATCGATTCAGGATATACACATCACAATCAACAGCTTATTCCCACAACTCCTTAGCCAAATTCTTGCTTTTCAACATGTTTCCGACCCTGTCAAGCATTGTTCCCTTCTATCTTTCAATTAAATGGTTTTGTTAGGGGTGATCTTGGGTCTAATAAGAAATGGCAGGTTCCATGCTCTTCACAGAATCTTTTGATTTTATTAAATGTGAATTCTCCCCCTCTATGAGATCATTTAACCTTGATGTAATAGCCACTTTCTTTCTCAACGAGCGCCTTGATTTTCTTAAACGCTCCAAAAGACTTCTAATTTATCCTTTGAAAAATAAACCCAAGTCTTTCTGCAATAATTATCAATGAATAGCAAGAAATATTTATTACCTTCCAAAGACATTAGAGTAATTGGTCCACAAACATCAATATGAACGAGCTACAGTGGTTCCATAGCACTTGATATGGATTCTTTTGGAAAACTAGTTCTCAATTGTTTTCCAATAAGACTTCCTTCATAAAGTTGGTGGGGTTTATCAATTGGGGGAAGACTATGTACCATCTTCTTCTGACTCATCAATTTCAATCCTTGAAAGTAGAGATGTCTGTATCTTAAATGCCATAACCAATCAGAATCTTTCACATAAGCTTTCAAGTAGTTAGGTGCATCCGTCTTGATGTTGTGTGTATACATCATGTTCCTTGACATTGGCTTAGTTGCTAACAACTCCTTCTTATCATTCAACAACAACAACTTTTGATTAATTGTGTGAACTTGGTAGTTTTCTCCAGTAGTTATCCAAAACTTAAAATATTACTTTTTATGTTTGAAACATAATACATGTTGCTGATGAATCAGTTATCTCCATTCTTTAAATAAATGATAATGGTTCGTTTACCATTAATTAGAACTTTCAATGAATCCCTAACAAAAACATTTTCATTGAAAGGTTAGTCTAGCTCTACTAACAATTTCTTGTCTCCGCACATATGAATACTTGATCTGTTGTCAAGATACCATATGTTATTATCAGGACACAGTTCACCTTCACGGTTGAACAATACTATGTCGCCTACATCCTCCTCTTGTATGTTTTTAGACGCTTCCTCCACTTACCTAGGTGGATTCATGCATTCATAAGCATAATGGCCATAATTCAAACAATTGTAACATTGCACATTGGACATGTCTCATATATCATTTCATCTCTAGTGGGCTCTTCCTCGTCCTTGTCCTCGACCATGTCGACACCCTCTATCTCTTGTTGATCAGTTGTTTTCGTCATTATTATTATCACCTTTTCCAAATTGTGATTTCTATCACGTCTGCTTCCTCTTCCATTTCCTCCATGACCTCCACCACGTCCTCTTCAAAATTGACTAGTTCTTTGGCTATTTTCATTTTCTTTACAAACTCATCTTTATGTCTGTTTAATCTTTCCTCATGTGCTTGCAATAGAGTAAGAACAGCATCAACACTCATTGCACTTAAATCTCGGGATTCTTTAATTGCGACTACGATGTATTCAAACTTTGGTAATAGTGATTGTAAAATCTTTTCGACAACCTTCCATACATCGATTTTTTCTCCATACTACCGCATTTGGTTAACAACAGATTTTACTCGTGAGGAATAGTCAGCAATCGCTTTCATCTCCTTCATCTTCATAAACAAACCTTTTGTACCTTCTCCTCTCTTTGAAGAGAAACTCGTAGTATGTCCCACACTTGTGTCGAGGTAGTTGCTTCCACTACCTTCACAAACATCGCATCATCCAATCCTTGATGGATTAAAATGAGCGCCTTCTAATCACTTTTACAATTCTTATATAAACCATCTCTTTCTGCCTGAGATAGTTGTGCATTTTTAACTGGGACTAGGACTACATAGCCATTTTAAACAATGTCCCAAAGTTTAAATTTTGTGTACTAACTGAAACATTCATATCTGATTTACTTATTGTAACATATCTAATCATTAAACAATTATTAAAACATATTTCTTTAGTTGGATTACTTGCTACTTCGATTGTACGTTCATTTTCTTCATTACTACGTGGCTTTCTCTTTTATTTTCTTTTAATAATTTAGTTTAATATTTCAACAAATACATCCTTTATATTCCCGAACTTAGCCACGAAATACCTTTTCACACCAAATCTAATAAATTACAATTTTCCTTCTGCAATATCATAATCCAAGTAAAACTTTCTAGGATTATGATGAGGTTGCCTTCATATAAACAAATTACCAGGTTTTAACTAACTGTTATACAATCTTTATTGCAATTTTCTAATATTGCGCATTACGTGAAAGATCGAAGAGGATGAACAAAATCAAATGGTTTGTACGCATGCAGTTCAGTGTATGTCAACAGTTTGAGAAATCTAACTCCTTGATCATATCCTCTTTAAAAGAAAGTATATTTGTAGCCTTGAATGGCTTAAGGCCTTTTGTTGCTAAACTAACAGTAAATGTAACAACAGGTTGTTCTGCTATCCCTGGAGAGAAATTTTTGTCCAAGAATGGGTAGAATTTTATATCCAACTTTAACTTATGTTGCTTCCATGTCAATGAATAAAATTCCACCGAACCTGAAAACTAAAAAATAAAATATTCCTTCAATTGTATTAAAAAAATTGATTCAGCAAAAGCAATATATTCTAGGAAATAATGATATATGTCGTGCATCTTATAACATGTAATGACAGGAAATCAGAAATAACCTGCTCTTCGGTGCATTTATCTGTTTGTTAAAAAGTTGCTCTGGTTTGACCAAACTAGCTTAAGAACTTGAAACCAAATCAGACTAGCAGCTGATTCTGTGTAAAAGAAGTCTCGTCAGTTTCTGGCCATAGGATTTTATTTATTCTGATACCTGGGGTCCAGCCCCAATTCAATTACCTGATGGGTACTCTTACTACATTTTGTTTTATGATCATTATAGCAAATATAGTTGGCTTTATTTTATGGAACACAAATCAGATGCTCTTTCTATTTTTTATTTCATGGAACACAAATCAGATGCTCTTTCTATTTTTATCCTTTTTTGCACAACTGTTGAAAAAAATTTTGACAGAGCAATTAAGATCTTTCAATCCGATGGGGGAGGAGCTTTAAGCCGATTCACATATACCTTCAACAGCATGGGATCCAATTTCGGATGTCGTGCCCATATACCCCTGAACAAAATGGGAATGCTGAATGCAAACACTTTCGTGTTGTTGAAAGGGGTCTCACTTTACTTCATTGTGCTAAATTACCAATGAAGTTTTTATCATATGCTTTTGATACTGCTAATAAATAAGATTAAATAACATCAAAGATTGTAAGTCCAAGAATTACCCCAATCCGCAACCATCATGAAGTGGAGCCCGAATCCAAGGCCAGCATGATTACTTTCTTGTGCTTCTCTTTGAATAATCCCAATTTGGTTCCCATGTCAAAGGTCAACATATTATCATTGGTAGGTTTCTCAAGCGAAAGGAGAAAAACCCTATTCATGTTGCTGATGTCCGGACTAGAAGAAGAAACGTAGATAGACTGAGTTTCAGGGACCAAGGCGGTGCTGCTGTCCAAAGGAATAAATGGCTATAACACCAAATGGTGGGGTATCTCAGAGGAAGTAGAAATCCGATCGATTTCAGCCCCATTCCAACGGCAAGAGGGTGAGATGGGAGCATTGTGCATTGAAGTAGAGTAGTCATCGCTATTTAAATCAGAGGTAATGGAAGCAGTAACACAGTTCGAGCACGAGATTGCTTGATGAAACTTCACTTAGATCGGATAAGAAGGATCACCTTTCTTTAAGTTCAGTTTACAATCGCAATAATCCAAGGGAACCGATCTAAGACACGAGACTACATCCAATTGGTCCGGGGATTCAAAATCAAAATCGACGTGAATTATTTTGCCAAATAATCCCTCTAAATGCATAAGTAAATAATCTTTAGTCAACATACTCGGTGGTAGCCCTAGAAAATCTACATACACCATACATGCATTTGGTGTGTAGGCTGCTTTAAATTTCGAAACTTCCAAAAATAAATCCTTAAGGAAGAGCGAGCCAATTGGACTCCATAAACGCCATAAGAGCATCGATCGAATGAAAGCAAAGCAGAACCTGCTCACCACCCATCGGTGTAATGAACTTCGTCATAAAATTGTGACCTTTGATAATGTCAGATAATCTAGGGATTAAACATATATCCTTAACCCTAGCAATGCAGGATATAGTGTACTAATCTGCATCTTTAAAGCTATTATCAATCACCACATTAACTGTTTTCTTCTCCATTGTTACAACCTCAGCATAGGAACAACTTCCTTTGGTAGATTCACGAAAATTATGTGTGGTTTGAGGCTTACTCACAGCCTGGTTTGGTTGCTGGCTAAGGGGTGTAGGTATAGATGAGCCTTTCCAATCATATTTTACCTTAAAAGCATGGAGATGAACATTACCAATGGAAACAGCATTTAGGCGATACAAGGCTTCATGAAAAGGGATGGATACATCGTTCAAAAAGAAGAAAAAATTAAGGTTCCTTGCATTACATTTTTTAGGCTATGTAAAAGGATCCGCAACAACCATATTTTACAAAGATGTGATGTAGGGCTGAAGCATCATAGGAATTCGAGGTAGTTTTTGAAGTAAATTTTTGTTTGAGTAGGGAGGAGACGGGAACTAGGGTATGGGCGGTGTTTAGCATGGTGGTTGATTGCCGGTGAGGGAGGGAAGGGTGAAGTGTAGCGATGGCTAGGGTTTTGTCTAGGGTCCACTTGATTTTCTATTATAATCTCTGTTTTGATTCCATTCTGATTCTTTATTTTGATCTCTGTTTTGATCACTTGGTTCCTCTTTTTGAATTCAAGGTTGTTCTTCATTATTCTCATCTCAGAATTTGAATCATACCTAAATATGATTAGGCTTGTACACTTTTTATTAAATTGTGTTTACTTTAAATTTATTTCATAATTAATTTGTTTTAATAGGAGTTTTGAATTTATGTTTTGATTCAACAGAATGTAAGGCCTTCTGGTTTTCACATAAAGTGTTTGATGAATTGCGTAATGGGTGGTGCGATAAACTTTGACATGTATTTGCTTTAACTACCATGTTCCTACCATTTTCCAACCAAATATTGATGGATTGAACAACCTTACAAACAAATATAAGGTTTCCACCACGTTCCTACAACATTCTTTCCAGATACTGAACAAATTTTTTTAAAGTATCTGGTAGGTATTTTAAAGGTATATGATAGTGTAAAACCCAAATTATACAGTAACTAACAGTACTTAAGACATTTTGGAAATTGCAAACCGAATAGGTTAGTGAATTTAATTAAGTACTAAGTATACTCTTAATTAATGGTGCTGACTTGAGTGTTGTGGAAAAACAACTCAGTTTGCTGTATGTAATTAATTTACTACTTAGAATAGGAGAAGCTGAGTCCAGCATTGTTTAGTTGAGACCATGCTGAGTACTATGCAGTTTAAAGTAATAATCACTCATCACATACTGAGTCTAGCTTTTAATTAATTAAAAGCATTTTACTATGACCCTTTGTGAATTAAATGACAGCACGATTTTTGTGAAGAAACAGATTATTATTTTGTGGCTTTTAAGGTCAAATTATGCAGTAAATAATAGAATATTCATAGTGGATCTCGCAAATAAAAAAGGCTTCACTCCACTACGGCTTGTTGGTAATCTTCCCACAAATGTCCAAGAGAAGTGTGCCTCTATCAATGCCATTCCTTAGTGTCTCCAAGCGTATCAGTCCATGTTAGCAACTTCAATGAATCAAGATTACAAGTTGCTCTACACGTGTCTCTCTCTCCAAGATCGCATTGCTTGAAGATAAAAGAGCTTTCGTTAATGGAAGCTTATCTCGCCTCAATGTTTAAAAACTATATATCTCCAACGTGAAGATTTGAAAGATGTGAGTAGAAGAAATATTAAAGAACTTCAAAGACGAGAAGTCTACAACGGCTTCTTCATAGAGCTTCAAGTATAAATAGAAGATTGAAGCAGACTTTGATAGCAAGAGAACAAGTGCTAATCACTTTGAATTCACTAAGAGCTAAGTCACTGCAAATCATTCTAGCTTCCCAGAAATTCAATACAAACACTCAGCAAACAACCACTTTCATATCTGTTTGTAATAGACAGATTCAATTATGAGATATAGCATTGTAAGGATTCAACATTCTATAAGTTGAATTCAGTTTGCTATTGTTTTATTGATCTTGAGTGTCAGTTTGGGAAGGGTACCCAAACTGAGTTTGAGTGGTAGTTAGAAAGGAGGGTACTTTCTGTAATCTTGGCTACCCATTGTAAAGGCTTCTCCGCTTATTGAAGGAATGAAAAACTAGTGGATTAAAGCTCGGAGAAGGTATCCGGGGACTAGAGGTAGGCTAGGGGTCGAACCAGGATAAATCTCAGGTGTAATTATTCTAACTCTAAGCGATTAGCTTCATCAGCTTCTTGCTTATTCATCTCTCTTATATTTGCTTGTCATCCAACTCGTACTGAGTAATCCTTACTCAGTTAAAGGTTGAAGATAAACTGTGCCAACTGAGCTGAATAGTTTATAAGTTTTTATATCACACTCAGCACGCATATTCAGCATGCATATAAAAACTATACTGAGTTAACATTAAAACGAAAAGATTTAAAAAGTAACCCAGTATTTGCATTCACCCCCCCTCTACTGCTATTATTAGCTGATTAACGGTCCAACAAGTTGTATTAGAGTAGTTGCTCCACTTTAAGACTAATCATCTTGACTCAAATCCTTAAATGGCATATAATAACTTCAGCTCCAGTTCTGGTCAGTCAGTTCTTCTGAGAGAAGGAATGTCTGTTACCAGTCCTCCTCTATTTGATGGTAATCATTATACATTCTAGAAGAATCATATGAAGAACTTCATCAAGTCACAAAGTGTGCAGGCCTAGCTCGCAATTGAGCTTGGTCCCAGAGTTCCTACTAAGATCAGGAATGGTGTGCGTGGACCTGTAGATCCAAAAGACTACAATGACGCTGATCTGAGGCTTCTCAAAGAGAATGCCGTAGCCATTAATTACTTACATTGTGCACTTGATCTTACAGAATTTAATAGGGTCTCAGGAATGGAAACAACACAAAAAATCTAGAAGAAACTAGAGATTACGTACGAGGGGACAAACAAGGTCAAAGAGTCAAAGATAAACCTCATGCTGAGAGAGTATGAGATGTTCTCGATGACTGCTAATGAAGGTATTCAGAGTATGAATACCCGGTTCATTAATATTGGTAATGAACTGAAATGACTTGGAAAGGAGTTCAGCAAGGAAGATCTAGTCAAGAAAATCCTCCGTATTCTCATAATAGAGTGGGATTCCAAGAAGAGCGCAATCGAGGAAGCTCTTGATGTTAAGACCTACAGCTATGATGAGCTAATAGGCACCTTGCTGACTCATGAGATGTCGCTGAGAAAGTACTTAGATGACTCCAAGAGAAATAGGGGCAAGTGATAAGTGTATAATTACACTTATTATCATATAAATTTTATACAATAAACACTATAGTTTGTCATTTTTATACTTCATATAAAAGATTTCACGTGGTATGTAGTTGTTTTTAATGCAAATGCAGATACTAGGTAAATCTTGGGAGTAAAATGAGCTAAAGTGGAATTCTATGAAAAAAGAGTAAAAAAGGTGCATAGAACTTAAAGATTTGGATTAGGATCGAAGATGTCGAAGATTGGTGAAGTTACAAGGAGATTTCTGAAGAAAACTCAATTCACTATCATGACAATACCTCACGGTCGTGACCTGTTCACTTCAGAAACAGAAGTCTTCCAACAAAGATTCGCGGTCTCGATATGTACATCGCAGTCATGACATGGACGATTTTCTAGTATTATCTTCTTAACTACCAATCGCTAGATACGCATGACCAACCGCCATCAACTGCCATCAACTACCAGTGGACAGACACTTATCAGGAGTCAACAAATCATGAAAAGGTGCCTATCCATTGTGGATTGAATCAAAGTATCTCAACCAATCACATTGAAGAGATGAAATCTTTCACCAATGGATGTGACTCTTCATTTGGGTAGATGCAACCCTTTGAACTCTATAAATAGGGCTCCAAATCTCACAAATTTCATGGGATTCAAGGGGGCTTCAATCGTGCACCACCAGAAAGGGAGAGCATTAGAGTGCAATTAGAGAGAGATATAGTGTGTGTGTATAGTTAGATTCGCTACGTTCTTAAGTGCTAGTGAGAAAATGTTTAAGTGATTCGAATCCTTGTTTCGATCACTAGATTTCTCTACGTATTTGAGCGATTGTTGTATAACTGTACTTACAAATCACTTATCAATAAAAGTTTTCGTTCTTCAATATTCGTTTGTTCGATATTCGTAAAGAATAGCATCCTAGCGGAGGTTCTGTACGGGCTGAGGCCGAATTCAAAGCAAACGCAGGAATTGCGGGAATTGATGACTCCCATTAAAGAGTGGATACGATTTGATCAACTTTAGCTTTCACTTGCATACCTTACAACTTTGCTTTGCTTTCTACTTCTACTTTCTATTTCGAAGTTTATGATATGTCCATGTGTCATAATGCGTAATTTATGCTATGTCTTTTATGTTAATCAAGTTATATGCATTGGTGTTAATTTTAATTGTAGTTTCGGGGTTAATAATGTCGTGTATAATCACTAGATCTATGATATAACACTATTTAGTGAGCCAACATTTTTGGAATGGTAACTTACTAAATGTGGCTATGTGTGAGCGACCCGTACAAAGCATAGTATTTATGTTATCCATGTTTATATAATAGTCTTATCTCGTTTGCCCTAGGTTTAGAAAAGTTATTTAATGTGTTGCTCTACGATGAATTATTGAACATCTGAGTGTGTTTAACCAGTTTGTTAGATTAGTCTAGTGTATCATAATATCTTTGTTGATCTTGCATGTTTTCTCTACTATACTTGTTCGTAGTGAAAATCCATTTATTTAGAGTCTCTAATCTATCACATCTATATCTACTCAACTTTTCATTCTAATCTTCCTACCCAAAAATATTAATTCTATTTTTATTTCCTTATTTTTATCTTTCCCTTCTATATATTTAGACTTGGTTCCTTCCCTGTGGGTTCGATATCTTTTAAAACTACATTGCAACTGTATACTTACAGGTATCATCATTTTTCTATGTGATAAGAGGTATTGAAAACACCTACATTTATTTGTGAACAAGTTTTTAGCGCAGTTAATAGCCAACAGTTTACGAGATTTTGGAACCATTATTGATTAAACTTATTGGTAGAAAAGTGGCAAACAGCAAGGAAGGCAAAGCCATTGTTCTTAAAGCAGAATCATTTGAAGAGTTCACCAGCTATGACTCTAATGAAGACATGGCTCTTCTTACAAGGCATTTCAAACGCTTTATAAAGAAGGACATGAAGTTCAACCAGAAGAAGTTTCTTGCTAAAATCAAGTTAACTCAGCACCGACATGGAGCTGAGGAAGGACTCAAAAAGGACTATAGCAAAGACATCAAATGCTTTGGCTATAGAGAAAAAGGCCACATTCAGTCAAGCTATCCAAAGGCAAAGAAGGAAATATTCAAGAAGAGATTCTCTAAGAAGAATGAAGCTCTTACTGCCACTTGGAGTGACTTAGAAGAATCTTCATCTTCTGATGAAGAAGCCACTGATTCAGCCAATCTCTGCTTGATGGCCATTGAAAGTCAAGGCGAACGCTCAGCATCTACCTCTGGTACAAAATCTTCCACTGATAACTTTGAAGCTGATCATGATAAGGGAAAAACTCATCAAACTGAGGTACATTTTGAAATTCCTTTATCAATTGAAGAATTCGCCCAGGCTCTCTTTGATGTGATGAAGGTAACTAATAAATCAATGAAAAACATCAAAGAGATAGTGAGGAGAAGTGACGATCTGGAAGATGCTAATGCCTCCTTATCGCTTGATATCCGCTTTCTTCAAGAAAAAGCTGAATATCAAGAATGTGCTATTAGCAAGTTCACTAACAAATTAGATGAGCTAACTGCTGAGATATTAGCATTGAAGAAGAAAGAGGATCCTCCTCTTTTTAACAATAAAATTCTGAATAACCAAACTCACAATTCAAAGAGGAACAATTCCTCTAAAAAGAAGAAAGCGAGCCAGCCCAAGACAAAAATAGTGTGCGGTTTTTGTGGGAAAACTGGACATGTCTTAGTAAAGTGTAGACATAAAAATGGTTATTATGACAAATATGATTGGACAAATATAAGCACTACTAACAAAGGAAGACCCATCTCAAAAGCATGGGTACTTAAGAAAATGTAATTATTTTGCAAGTGAGCCTTAGATCCATTGATGACTCTCAAAAATGGTATTTGGATAGTGGATGCTCAAGGCATATGACAGGAGATGAAAGTCAGTTTATGTCATTGGAATGCAAGAGAAATAGAAGTGTCGGTTTTGGAGATAACCAGAAAGGTAAGATTGCAGGTTGTGGCACTGTTGGCGTGTCTCCCTCAATCGAAGAGGTGTCTTTAGTCAAAGGACTAAAGTTTAATCTGATCAGTATAGCCCAGCTCTGCGATAAAGGCAGGAAGGTTATTTTCAACTCAGCAGGATGCTTAGTAATTGACAGTAAGACTAACTCAACCATACTCTTTGCTCCTAGAACCAATAATGTTTATATGGTTAATTTATCACCTAGCTCCTCCAATGTGTCTCATATCTAAAGAGGATAATGCTTGGCTATGGCATATAAGGTTGGGTTATATTAATATGAACATTCTGTCCAAATTGGCCAAAAAGTAATTACTTGTGGGGTTACCCAGCATTAGTTTTGAAAAGGATAAACTCTGCTCAGCTTTTCAGCTTAGTAAGCAAGTTAAGAAATCATTTAGATCTATAAATCATGTAGTAACTAAGTGACCGTTGGAGCTGCTACACCTAGACCTCTTCGGCCCAATTCAACCTATGAGTTTGGGTTATAAGAAATTCACTCTAGTAGTTGTAGATGACTTCACGGGATTCACATGGGTAGTCTTGTTGAGTAGCAAGGATGAGATTTATGAATCTTTTATCAAGTTAAGTAATCGGATAATGAACAAACTAGGAACTAAAATCAGTAGAATCTGAAGTGATCATGGACGTGAATTTCAGAATTCCCATTTCAAAGAATTCTGTTCAGCGCCTGGGATTGAGCACAACTTCTCTTCTCTTTATACTCCTCAACAAAATGGGGTTGTGCAAAGGAAGAATAGGACCATAGTTGAAATGGCTCGAACCATGCTGAGTGATAACAATCTACCAAAATAATTTAGGGGAGAAGCTGTTAACATAGCATGTTATATCTTGAATCGGGTTTTAATTCGCCTAACTCTTGAGAAAACTCACTACGAGCTTTGGCGAGGGGGCAAGCCTAAGATTGGTTACCTCAGATCCTTTGGCTGTAGATTTTTTATTCTTAACACCAAAGAGCAATTAGGAAAGTTTCATCCTAAGTCTGATGAAGGTATCTTTTTAGGATACTCAACTAACAGTAGGGCATGTAGAATATATATCAAGCGAACTGGTCTTTTAGAGGAGTCTATGCATATAGATTTCGATGAAACTAACAGTGCAGAAATACGTCCAAACGAAGAAGACGAAGGAGCCACTCAGTTTTCAAATCCACTCAGTACGCCGAAAGTTGAGTTACCCAACTCAGATCAGGATCCCCATGCTGAGGAAACCAAAGATGACGATGAAGATCTCTCAATCAACTTTAAAGATGGAGAAGATTAACCACCACCTCAGCATCCAATTGTCAATCCTCCAGTAGCTGACCCAAGTCTGCCTAGAGAGATTAAAGCTCATCGCAACCATCTACTTAACAACATAGTCAATGATGTTAGTAATGACAAGAGGATAGCTCAGTAGGATGATGAGTCATCCAGCCTTCATATCATTGATTTAACCCAAGAAGTTTTAAGATGCAGAAGGAGGTCATTACTGGATGATCGCAATGCAAGAAGAGCTAGATCAGTTCAAATGCAATGATGTTTGGGATCTAGTTCTTAAGCCCAAAGGAAAATCTATTATTGGCACCAAATGGGTCTTCAAGAACAAGCTTGATGAAGATGGCAATGTTATCAGAAATAAAGCCAGACTTGTCACTCAAGGATACAACTAGCAAGAAGGCATTGACTATGATGAAACCTATGCTCCAGTAGCCAGACTTGAAGCTATTCGAATCCTTTATGCTTTTCACATCCCATATGAATTTCAAACTATTTCAAATGGATGTGAAAAGCACTTTCTTAAATGGATTCATTCAAGAAGAAGTATATGTTCGCCAACCTCCAGGATTTGAAGATGTCAAATATCTAGAGCACGTCTTCAAACTAAAGAAAGCTCTCTATGGATTGAAGTAGGCAGCAAGAGCTTGGTATGAAAGGCTGACTAATTTCTTAATTAGCTAAGGCTATCAAAGAGGAAAAGAAGATACGACTTTGTTTATCAGGCAAAGAAAAGAAGATGTGTTGCTAGTCCAAATATACATTGATGATATTATATTTAGAGCAACTGATGAAACAATGTGTAAGGAATTCAGCAAGCAGATGAAGAGCGAGTTTGAAATGTCTATGATGAGAGATTTGAACTTCTTTCTAGGTCTTCAAATCAAACAATCAGAAGATGGTATTTTCATCTACTAGTCTAAATATGCCAAAGAAGTTATGAAGAAATTTGACATGATCAACTCAAAGATTATGTCCACTCCCATGGCCCCTGAAACAATCTTAAGTAAAGATGAAGGTGGAAATTCAGTAGATAGTAATCTCTACAGAGGAATCATTAGTTCTCTTCTGTATCTAACTATAAGCAGACTAGACATTCAGTACACTATGTGCTACTGTGCTTGCTACTAAGCTGATCATAGAGAATCTCATCTAGCAACTATGAAGAGAATTCTCAAGTACTTGCAAGGGTCAACTGAAGCAGGTTTATGGTATTCCAACAATTCAGAATTCAATCCTAAGGGATAAGTTGGATAGGAAAAGTACAACAGGAGGATGCCACTTCCTTGGAGAATGCTTTGTTTCTTGATACAGTAAGAAATAAACTTCAGTTGCACTGAGTACAGCTGAAGCTGAGTACATGGTAACAGGAAGTTGCGTAGCCCAACTCTTTTGGATAAAATAGTAATTGGAAGATTATAGAATCAAGTCTAATTATCTCGAAGTCTTATGCGACAATAAGAGTGCAATTGATTTATCCAAAAATCCAGTCTAGCATGGAAGGATGAAGCATGTCAACATTAGACATCACTTCATCAGAGATCATGTATTGAGAAGAGATGTCAAGCTGGAGTATTTTCCTTTTGAAGAACAGCATGCTGACATTTTCACTAAGACATTACCAAAGGAGTAGTTCATTACATTGAGGTAGTTAATTGGTATGGCAAATCCACATTGAAGAAGAATAATGAAGATAATGAAAGTCTCAAATTTTTGGCTAAGTGTTGGAGATCAAGCCTTGAGGAGACATGTGGATAAACACTATCAATATCCTTAAAGTAATAGTGAGAGTTTCAGTTTCACGATCTTTAATTCAAGCACTATGTTTCAAAATGATGTGCGTTTAAATTGGAACCGTCCTTATCTAATCTCACCGTTTTACTAAGTTGGTTCATTAGCTGTTAATCTTAGCATTTATTATCCTTCTTAAGCTGAGATTATGACATGTACCCCCTAAAAATGGGTCTCTACTACCTATATAAAATAATCATCTGGAAGAGAGAAGGTTTACTTGCAATCTGAATCTAAAATCTAAAGAATTCGAACCCTAATTCCTATTTTCTCAAATCCTCTTGTTCCCTCTCAAATGGTGAAAATCCAAAGTACCTACAAACTTAAGAACACCACTATGATGAAGATAGTGGTGGATAATCAAGGAAAGACGGAGAGAATTACTTTGAAGGTAGGAACTAAAATCTCTAAAATCGCCTGGGAAGATAATCTAGACTTTGGACCAGTCTATGAGGTTGATTATGAAGGCTTGCTACTAAACAAGATGATGCACAGAGTCATCAAGCAACAGCGACTCAGTGAGTTTTTGAGGATGGATGGTCCGGCATTAACATGGCTCATGAGAGCCTTCTACACTCATTTATATACTATCGAAGGCTTCAATGATGTCTTGTTGATGGAGTGTACAGGCAAGACTACACTAATTTATACTAGGCTCATTGCGAGCATTCTCAATATGCCTAATTCAGGAACTCAGCTCTGGAGATTTGGTGATGAAGATTGAGTCCTTATTCTTGAAGATTGGGAACTTCCCGCAAACTATGTTTCTAGCAAAGCTGTTACTACCAAAGACTAGCGCATTGACTAGCTACACCTATTTTGAAAGGTGTGTGGTCTACCATATGGTAGAGGGTAAGAAACTTAACTGGCTAGTGTTGATACTCCATCACTTGACCAAAGTGACTACCGTCTATCACTATGGTTACCTCATATCTGAGATAATGAGGGTAGTGAATGTGGATTTGGGTGAGTTTTCGGGGGATTCTGATAGATTAATTCTACCAGTGAAGAAGAGGTTCAGGATGTCTCACTTCAGCAAGCTGACCAACAAACAAGTATATGCTAGGTATGCTAAGGCATAGCAAAAGTGAAAGTAGAAATGCATACCGACAGTAGTACCTGTGGATATCAATAAAGAGGAGGAAGATTCTTTTGTGGTTGATTTTGAAGATAATTCCAGCTTCGATAATGCCCCTATTTCAAGCATCGTTGAGAAGATTTCTATTTCCTCCTCCACAGCTTAGAAGGCTGCTTCCTCTAAGGCTAAGGGGAAGAGTCTAGCTAAGTCAAATGAAGCTCCTGCTCAGCACCAGCGAAAGAGAATGATTGCAAAAACTCACGCTCAAAGAGAAGCTGAGTCAAAAATGGAAGCTGAGCATGCTACAAAGAAAGAGGATGAAGTGGAGGCCAGTGAATCTTTACGCCATAGGAAGCATAAAATGGCATTCTCAAACTCTACTAAGGTGCAAGATGAGGCTAAGAAATACAAGGTAGAGGACCAGGATGTGTCCAATCTAGCTGAGAACTTAGAAGATCTTTTTGTCAAGATTAAGGAAACTCAACGTAAGTGCTCCTCCACCATAAAGTCACTACCCAGAAATGTGCAGGTGGTGGGAAGCAAGGAAGGTGCTAGAGAACTCATAAATCCCATCACTAAGGAATCTGATCCTTACGAACCCAAAATCCCCACACCCAGTTTCTCTCTTGCTGAGGAATCTACTCCTTAGCATGAGCAACCTTAGGCTGATCCATCCCTGGATCAAACAGCTAACCCAGAGGTAAATAAAATTCCTTCTTCTTCTGCCTCCTCATCTAAGAAATAAGCCATCATCCACATCTCTTCACCTTTTGACAAACAAGATTCTTTTCCCTCTCCAGTACATAACACTCCAACCTCATTTCTTGTACATTCTCAACAAACCTATTCGCAAGCCATTGTTCCTTCTATTCCTCTCAAACCACTTCCTTCTTTTGTACAAACACCCTCCACTTCTTCAAACCCATCCTCTACCCCATTAACCCATATGGTTAGGGAAGTTCCCAATGTTGAGAATTATACTCAGCAGGGAAACTTAAGTGATCAGGCTGCTAAGGCAAATTTTACAGCTCATGAAGCACCTGAATCCAATAGAAAGCCAGAAATGGTTGATACATCCTTCCTCATGCAGGTCCGTGAGTTAGCTAAAAAGTAATTTCCAGCGCTCAGGACTGATGCTGAGTTAGATGGAGCAGTAAGCAAAGTGCTACTAGCTCAAGAATTGATGGACTTATCCTCCAAACCCAAGGTAAAGTTACCTGAGTTTGAATAGCACACAAGTGTGCCCAATGAATCTCTCTACTTCAAGGAGTTTGAGAAATCTAGGGTAGCTTGTTGGCTATTCGAAATCACTTAGCAAAAGAGAGTGCCAACAGTTTGGTTGATAAGATGGTTTTGATCCTAAACGGATTAACTGAGTTTGCAGCCCAACTTAGAGCAGCTACTGCATCTATCCCCACATCTACTGTGTTGGCAAATGATGCCACAAGAAAGATAAAGGGTAGTTTGGATGCTGCCACTGAGTAGCTGAGTCTCTTGAGTACCAACATGGCTACTCAAGTGATACAGATTAATGAATTTGGAAAGGAGTAAGACAAAATAAAGAGGCTCAATGATCACAAGATTACTGAGATGACCACAAAGGTGACAACTACTAAGGATATTAGCCACAACATCGCTAAGCTTGTAGAATAGGAGTCCAAGTTCTTGCTTGTTCAGGACATGAAGCAAGACTAAGTCTTGAAGCTGTTGGAGACCATCTCTTCAAAGTTGGATAAGGACCATGTTAGTAATCTGGATTCTCTTAGCACCAAAATGGAGACAATTCAAAGGGAGATCACAGACCACATCATGGATAAGGTTGCTTCTTCATAGAAGTTCCTTGTTTCCGCTATGGGATAACTTTTCCCTGGCATGCCTATGCCCAGTATGCCTCTAAATGACCCTATCTACCTAAGACTAGATTGACAGTTCATGCCAAGCTAGAAGAAATAAGATTCAATGTACATGAACTACCAAAGAAGATTGATGCCCTACTGAGACTAGGAGAGATGGATGGCAGGATATTGAGTTCACTTCCAAAAATGTAATTGCCAGCTTCCTGGAAATTTGTGACATTGAGTCAAGGCTCAATATTGCACTAACAGCAACGGACTTCTGGGGCTTACTCCAGTGCTTTCAACAGTTCACGAGTCAAGGTTTTGATCAGATTGCCCATCTCTCATGGTGTCATCATCTACTATTGAGCGAGCTGAATGACCAAGAATTCCTCTCAACTAAGGGTAATGAGCAGCTAGAGCAAGAGATTTCCCTTGCAATTATAGGCTAGTAAGAAAGCTTCCAAGCTGCTCTCGATGCCTTTAATGTCTACCTTAATAAAATTGTAATCTTAAACTTAATGTAATCTTAGCTCAGAACATATATTATGTAATAAGTTCTTTATTAATAAAGCACAAGTTTTTACCTCAAAGTTAAGTTCTTCCTAACTTATAATTTACTGTATGAATGTTTTTGGTGTGATGTTACATATGATGCAGGAATTCATACAAGAGACCAAACCTTGAAGAAAAGCTGAAGTAAGATAGAAGTCCCAAAAGGAAAGTCATCTAATTATGGGGGAGCTAAGCTACTTAAAGAAGACTCACTCAGCATGGGAGAGTTCTTTAAACTGACTAAGGAAAGCCACTTGATAAATGTATAATTACACTTTTTATCATATTAATTTTATACTTTAAACACTATAGTTTTAGTCATTTTTATACTTCATATAAAAGATTTCATGTGGTATTTAGTTGTGTTTGATGCAAATGCAGATACTAGGTAAATCTTGGGAGTAAAATGATCTAAAGTGGAATTCTATGAAAAAAGAGTGACAAAGATGCAAAAAGATGCGTGGAACTTAAAGATTTGGCTTAGGATCGAAGCTGTCAAAGATCGACAAAGTTACAAGGAGAATTCTGAAGAAAAACTCAATTCATGATCATGACAATCATTCACAACCGCGACTTGTGTACTTCATAAACAGAAGTTTGTCAATTAAAGATTCATGGTCGTGACTTATATATTGCGGTCATGACTTGGACGGTTTTCTTATTTTATCTTCTTAACTACAAATCGCCAGATAAGCATGAACAACTGCCATCAACTACTAATGATAAGACACCTATCAGAAGTCAACAAATCATGAAAAGGTGCCTATCCATTATGGATTATATCAAAGCTTCTCAACCAATCACAATGAAAGATGCAATCATTCACTAATGGACATGACTCTTCATATGGATAGATGCAACCCTTTGAACTCTATAAATAGGGCTCCAATCCTCACCATTTTCGTGCAAAAAAAAGGAGTGAAAGATAGTGTATAGTGTATAGATGGAGAATAAATATCTAGTTTTTCGTATGGATAGACGCAACCCTTCAAACTCTATAAATAGGGCTCCAATCCACACCAATTTCATGTAAAAAAAAGGAGTGAAAGATAGTGTGTAGAGTATAGATGGAGAATAAATATCTAGTTTCGTTACGTTCATAAGTGTTAGCAAGAAAATGTTTAAGTGATTCGAATCCTTGTTTCAATTATTAGATTTCTCTATATTCTCGAGTGATTGTTGTATAAGTGTACTTGCAAATCACTTATCAATAAAATTTTTCATTCTTCAATATTCGTTTATTCGATATTCCCAAAGAATAGCATCCTAGCGGAGGTTTTGTAGGGACTGAGACCAAATTCGAAGTAGATGCAGGAATTGTGGGAATTAATGACTCCCATTAAAGAGTGGATATGGTTTGATCAAATTTAGCTTTCGCTTGCATACCTTACAACTTTGCTTTTCTTTCTACATATACTTTCTATTTCGAAGTTTATGATATGTCTATGTGTCATAGTTCGTATTTCATGCTAAGTCTTTTATATTAATAAAGTTATATGCATTGGAGTTAATTTTAAGAGTTGTTTCGGGGTTAATAATATCATGTATAATCACTGGATCTTTGATATAACGCTATTTAGTGATCCAACATTTTTGGAATGGTAACTTGCTAAATGTGGCTATGTGAGAGCGACCCATACTAAGCATAGTACTGACATTGTCCGGGTTTATATAATTGTCTTAATTCGTTTGTGCTAGGTTTAGAAAAGTTATTTCATGTGTTGCTCTATGGCGAATCATTGAACATCTGAGTGTTTTGAACCGAGTTTGTTAGATTAGTTTAGTGAATCATAACATCTTTGTTGAACTTGCATGGTTTCTCTACTATACTTGTTCGTAGAGAAAATCTCTATTCTCTAGTCTTCCACATCTATATTTACTCATTTTTCATTCTAATCTTTCTATCCAAAACCTCCAATCTATTTTTATTATCTTTACTTTGTTTTCCCTTGTTGATCTTTAGACTTGGTTCCTTTCCTGTGGGTTCGATATCTTTTAAAACTACATCGCAACTGTATCCTTACAGTTATCATCATTTTTCTATTTGATAAGAGGTATTGACAACACCAATATTTTACGTGAACAAGTTTTTGGCACTATTATTGAGGAGAAGCCTTTCGAAATGAGTGTAGCCAAATGTTGCAAACAAGTTATTAAACTTATCAGTAGAAAAGTGACGAACACCACTCAACAAAGGGAATTTTACATCACTTTCCAAGTATACCTGTTATTCTTAAATTGTCTTATTTAATTAAATTCTTCATCTACCTAGCTTGCTATTTGTCCAAAATGGGGGAGATTGTAGAACCCAAGTGAAGCAGTACCTAACAGTACTTAAGACATTTTAGAAATAGCAAACCAAATAGGCCAGTGAATTTAATTAAGTACTAAGTATACTCTTAATTAATGATGCTGACTTGAGTGTTGTGGAAAAACAACTCAGTTAGCTGTATGTAATTAAGTTACCGCTTAGAATAGGAGAAGCTGAGTCTAGCTTTATTTCTTGAGACCATGCTGAGTACTATGCAGTTTAAAGTAATAACCACTCAGCACATACTGAGTCTAGCTTTTAATTAATTAAAAGCATTTTACTATGACACTTTGTAAATTAAATGACATTTGTACTACTAACGATTTCTATGAAGAAACAGAATATTCTTTTGTGGCTATTAAGAGCAAATTATGTAGTAAATAATAGAATATTCATAGTGGCTTTCACAAATAAAAAAGGCTTCACTCCACTACGGCTTGTTGTGAATCTTCCCACAAATGTCCAAGAGAAGTGTTCCTTTGTCAACGCCATTTTTTAGTGTCTCCGCGCTGTTCACCACTTTTCTACTTATAAGTTTAATCAAATATGGTTCCAAAATCTCATGAACTGTTGGCTATTAACTGCGCCAAACACTTGTTCACATATAAAATGTAGGTGTTGTCAATACCCCTTACAACATAGAAAAATGATGATAACTGCAAGTATACAGTTGCAATGTAGTCTTAAACGAAATCAAACCCATAGGGAAGGAACCAGGTCTAAAGATAAAGTAGGGAAGAAACAAAGTAAAATAAAATAAAAATAGATTAGAGATTTTTATGGGTAGGAAGATTAGAATGAAAAGTTGAGTAAATATAGATGTGATAGATTAGAAACTCTAAATTAATAGATTTTCACTACGAACAAGTATAGCAGATAAAACATGCAAGTTTAACAAAGTTGTTTTGACCCTCTAGATTATCTAACAGATTCGGTTCTAGACATTCAGATGTTCAATGATTCGCTGCAGAGCAACACATGAAATAACTTTTCTAAGTCTAGTGCAAATGAAATAAGACAATTATGAAAACCTGGACAACATCAATACTATGCTTAGTAC
>CATIWQ010898822.1:0-18917 GCA_949673415.1 Euphorbia schlechtendalii | reverse complement strand
AAAAAAAAAATTGTTGCGATAGGCGGACATGATATCCGCCTATGTTGCATGACAGGCGGACAAGATATCCGCCTATCAGCGGCATGGGCGGATATCGTGTCCGCCTATGTTGCAATTTGGGCGGATAAAAATTCCGCCTATGCATGATTAAAGGCGGACTCCTTATCCGCCTATACCCTGTATGGACGGACAACGGGTCCGCCTATGTTGAATTACGGGCGGATTTCACATCCGCCCGTGGTGCGGAGTAGGCGGAAATTTTGTCCGCCTACGTATATTATTTGTCCTTTCTTGTCCGTATTTGTAAAAAATACGGGCGGCGTATGGTAATACTGGGCGGCACATAGCAACACCCTAATTTTAATATAGTTGCGACACCGATGAAAGATTACAAAATAACTAAATGCTGTAAATATACCTTCTCTTGCACCAATATCACTTTTCTTGTAGCCATGGAATCATTGATTTTCAAGTCCCTGTAGACAAATTAAAGCTTCTAGAAGAACGAAAAAACGGCCAACTTGAACAGCAAAATTGCTTTTTAGGCCTTGGAAATACCTCATGACAACCTTGGGTAGAAGCAATCTGTGGAATACAATAATTTATGATTCCAAAATAAGATCAAGTTTAAACCCTAAATGGAAGCCAATTGAAAATCAAATCATAAAAAAGCCGAGTTTCTTCTCGCCAATTTTAAGAGGTAAGCATGCTTGCCGCATACAGAGATCCTGCTTGAAAATAACATAAGAGATTATTCAATCTATCAATGGCTATGAGATTCTTAATCTCAAATGATAAACTCAACTATCGATCAAGTCACATCAACAGAGATTTATTGCCAACCTGCCACATCATCAAACACATAGTTATATTAATATTTTTTTAAAAAAAGATGAGATATTTACTATCAACATATCTCATTTTAGCTTCATGATTTGTTCTATTCTATAGTAACATTATAGCCTCTCAAGAAAGAATTATCTTGTAAGGATGGTGTTATCTAAAAAGTCCTGCCCTAATCAAACATTGGGAAATAACCTAGAACATAAATGCAAGGACAAATAAACGCACCATTTGAAAGATAACAAAAGGCAAATGAATTGAAGTAGATTGAGGATAAACATGGTTAGTTTGTGCTTTATTCATCTGAAACTCAGGCAACCAACACTCTGCTTTAGTAAGTAGGATATGCAACAAAAATGTTTAGAGCAAAAATATCATACTCATCATCATCTGAAGTAGTATGGCGTTCAACTTCCTATTCACCTCCTGAAGTTGCGATGCCACTTTCCGCTGTTCCTCTACATCTGTAAAAGCGAGAGAATTAAAATAAATTGAGCTCAAGAAAACAATTAGAAGATGAATTAATGAATTAATTAGTAGTAGTCTGATTTTGATACCGGCGATTCCAGATCTAACTTATGCTCAATGCAAGAAAGCATAGGGAATTCCCTAATCAACTATTGGTAGCCACAGAGCTTCGCTTAGGGCACCTATTAGTACAATCTCTTCAGTACCTCCACCTGATCTAGTTATCCATCGCTATTGTGCTAAACCCATTCGAAGTAACGGACATCATCACTTTCTGCAACTCCATTTGTACATAAATATTTGTAATTATTTTTAAAAACGCCACTGTACATTAAGAATTTAAAATTGATTTAAACTTTTTATGAGTAACAGTACCGTTTCAAGAATGCAAGTTTAGATCAGGTCAGCGCCCGTAGAATCATCAGGTATTAAGAAAAAAAAACTCAACTATCGGGAACTTTGTGCACCTCAAAAAAATATATACAATCAAACAAGACCAACTTCAATAATCAGATATATTTAACATCCAAATGTATGTATTTAATAAGAAAACTTACATATCATTCATTTGTTATGTAAGGGAAGCTTTGTTCAATAGGAATCAGCAGCTTATCCTCTTTCAGTCTTCCTCTTTGCTATACTAAGAAACAAACAACACAATTTATGATGAAACTCAATCATAGACATGGTTCATACAAAATCATTTCAGTTTTCCCGTTGGCTTGTGATATAAATATTCTGTTAATTTTTCTTCAAGGAATCAAGCAAACTGAACAAAACGATTCAAAAATACCTCCTCAACAGACTGAAGATAGGATCAGAATACTGAAGATAGCTGCAAGCAACCACACAAAATAATCAAGATATTGTCAAGCAAAGGGAAAGTATTTAAAATCATCGCTATAGAATTAAAGCAAGCAGATCATGAAAAAATCAATAATAAAATCAATCAAAATCTCGGCCTGTAATTACACATGCCTCAACCTTCTTCAGCATTTCCAGGGCCTTGTCAAAGACCCTTGCTTTTATATAACTAGATGCAGTAGCAGAGTAATTAGTCCAGTCAACTTTGGGATCACATTACAAATTCTAGGAGACACCTCAACATTATTCAGAAGATATTGTTTTATGCAAAATTAGACTCATGCCATATAAAAACTTTCAACATTGATTCACATGTTGTTTTATGATCCAATTGTATGGACAAGAGTATAAGATCTCAAGGAAGAGCAATAGCTCTTAACAATTCTGTATTTTGGATTTTCAAAACATAATTTAGTTTAATGTTCGAGTTTGATCATATTTCTGACACTTTTGTAGTTCCTTACTTCCCCAAATTCAAAGAACCTAGAGAGAATTCAACGAAAAGAAAGTGATAGTGCATAAAATTAATGTTTCACAATGTCATGAAAAAGTCTCACATACTAAAGTAGGAAACTTAGATCTGTAACAGATTAGCCCCTACTTTTAGTATAGAAGGAAAATGACAGCAAACCAACTTTACTCATTTATAATGATAGGAAACGAAGGGCAATCTTTTACCATTTTGAAGTATTTAGCTTCAACAAAACTTAACACAAATACTCGGAATGATCAGCAAACCCAGTATGTGTATCTACCCGCTTAGGCGAAAACACATAATTAACTTCATTTAGAATGAACAAAATTCTAACTAAAACAAACAAGAAAGAACCCATAGAAGAATTATATGCGGATTTCCAATATCAGATAAGAGCTAAATCTAGAACAATCAATTGTAGCCAATCAAAGTATATCAATAAATTTTCCAAATATAAAATTGTTTTTCGAACCAATGTATTTATGATTGAGCAATAAAACTTGAATGACCCTCATATTTAAGTAAGTAACAGATCATCGATAACAACAAGGGATAAAAACAAAGAGCTAATTAAGGCATCACAAATAGCTAAATCTAACATGAAAAATAACCAATCAACATGAAAAACAACCAATCTAAAAAAACCAATAATTGAATTGTTTAGAGCGTTTTAGATTTTGTGAATTGCTATTGAAATATCTTTCTGCTTCATTTATCCCTTTAGCTTTTGAAATTAAAAACAACCGGAAGGAAACATCAGTAGAAGTGAGCTCAAAGCATCTTTTATCAGTCATCCAAAATGAAATCTGAGAAAAAAAGTAAAACAAAAAAGCAGTTGTCATTAAAATGGAGATTTTCAAATGGGAAATGGAAAAAAATAAATCAAGAGTAGCTGTGATTAATAAAAAAGCTGAAATAAAATGAAAATAACCTAGAAGGGTCATCTCCTAACTTCCAAACAACACAATTATTCCAATTTTGCCTAAATCACAAACTCAATTTTAGAACCAATCTACAATTTGCCTAAATGAAATACACAAATTTAGAACCTATCCCAGAGAAACAAATTCAGGGAAGAACATAACATACCTAGTCGCAATATCACAGACAAATGAGATGTGTGATTGATTCCCCAAGACGGAATGGATTTGAGAATCGATTCAGTGAAATTAAGTTTTGAAAATAGAATGCTTTAACGTCAAAATGGTGAGGACAAAGTGACAATGATGGAGCCACAATGGGTTAACGTCAATAGAAATTGGAAGAGAAGGGGAAATCGGAAGAAAGGCCGGGTGAATCGATCGGAAGAGGAGTAGGAAATATAGACAACTGAAGATGTGAAGGAGAGAGAAAGGGGAAAGTTTATATACCCTGTTATTATCCATGTATATTATTTTTTATATTTTTTAATAGGTTTGTTCATCAATTATAAGGAAGGAGAATTGGCGCCGTCAATTTTTTCCTATTCATAATCATTATGAGAAACATTAAACAGAAAGTGTAGCAATTAAAAGTGTATTTAACATGAATTTTTATCAATTGCATCACTTTTTGAACACTTTTTTAATTGTGATGCAATAGATCAATTTTTGCATAAAAATTGCAACACTTTCTTGCAACCCCAGAGAGTTTCTGTTGCAACAGGTCATCTATGGCTTAGTGAGTTAAACTGCGAATATTCAAACTCAACAAAGGATATGCTTACAACATTTTGTTTTTCATTTTTCCAAGATATCATTGCTAATCCAAGGAAAATGTAATTGAGAGATCTTCTTGTCAACAAACAAGCAACTCAATCAACATCACAGTACCCTTTAAGCTTCAACTGATATTTTTTCTATTATTCATAGGAAATTGCATAATCTTCGATCTCTTTTAAGTACTTAGAACATGAATTGCAACCTAAAAGTGGTGCTTAGCAGGAGTTTGCTTGCATTGGCTCAATTCTAATGTAGCGCAAGCTAAATCCGGCCTTGTGAATCTTAAATATAAGAGCCCGCTAACCAATGTTATCAATACTGTACCAGACACGATACCGGTGAAGCTAATGGTACTTGGTATGACCGGTATTACCGGTATTATAAGTGGTAATACCGGATTAATGAATTTTTTTAAAATAATGTAGTATTTAAATAATAAAAATCCTGAACAAATTTTCAAATTTTAATTCAAAAAAATCTTTATCAATTATGGGATTTTACTTTTTTTATTTTAATTTTGAAAGGAAACGTAACGATAAAAGCAAAGAACCTGAACGGGAAGCTTTTAAACTAAAGTTTGAAAAGTTTTTTTTAAATATCGGTTTAGTGGTATACCGGTATTTTAATGGTATGAACTGGTATGATGCGGTTTTCTTCAAAACCGGTGAAGTACTTCAAACCGACCGTCGGCCTGGTCGGTACGGTACGGTACGGTTTCAATAACACTGCTGCTAACTATTATGTTTCAGGCTTTTCAAACAGCTAGCATCTTCGAAATTCCTCCTCGTCCTACGTAATGATTTGGAAACTCTCAACTTGCGCGTTTACTTTTTTCTTCTTTCTTCCCATCATAGCTTTGATACAGTCATAGAAATGCAAGTTCTGAATATGGAAATGGAATTGCAAAGAAATGTCAGAAAGGAGAAGAGAAAATATCTCTTGATTAATTGGTTTATTGAATTACGTAACTGCTAATTTTGTTTATATGATAGGTAAAACATGTGCTAGTAATAAAAATTCCCGCCATCTGTAACTGACTGGTTAGAGACGCAATCAGCTACGGCGGAAAGCATTGGGCTAAATTGCACATTCATCTCGTTGTTATGTATAGTATAGGTATATGCACTACTTCAATGTTTTAGAAACCGGGATAGGTAGCCTTTTAGATGGGATTAGGCAATCCTAGGCGGATTTAGACATATAAAAAATGATTTTTTAGTTAATATTTCTTATCTGTTTCAAAAATCCGCCGAGGCGACCGTCTAAGCAGTGCCTTGTCGAGGATTTTTAAAAATGTACTTAAATACACGCATTCCACTTCCATTGAGCTCAAAATAAGGGTTTGAAAGGCAAAAAGCCATCAAATAACATTCATTTAGTTCTAATCATCGTGCATAGAAACATAGCAATTATAATAAAATCAATGGGATGATTTAAAATGTGTACTTATGTGGTGGTGGTTAGTGGAGTGGAAGGAATGTCTGTTGTATGCAGCATATGCCGACTCCGCCCAAATATTGGTTATTGTCTTATTGACTGCACTTTTATATTAATTCATGTGATTTTATACAACAGTAATAACAAGAATCACTTACTGATTATTATAATAATTTTGCAATTGATTGTCATCCAACGGCAACTTTCTTGTCGAACTGACTTTTGAGGTGAAAAAGTGTGCAAATGTGTATATAAAAAGGTGTGCAACCGTATAAAGATAGGGCTGGTATTTCTTTAAATTAATTAATTTCGGAATTTAATAAAACATCCACAAGAATAAACGAAATTTTGTTTAACGATAAATAGGAAAACTATAGCAAGAAAGTTAGATATTTTAATTAAACTGATGTTTTCAGCAATTCCTTAACCATTACTTCAAATATAATAAAAAATTTAAAATTTTTATTACCTGAGCTTACCATAATGACTAAGGAAAATCCTTTTCCCTTCAAATATGGATTAAAACATGTGATTTTTAAAATTATAACTCCAACCCTAATCACTAGGCGAAGACCTTTGTTTTTTATAAAAACTTTATATGTGATGTGACAAACTTTTGAAGAATATCTTTCAGTATATTAAAAATACAATGCAAATTAGATTGTAAAAACGACAATCTTGAGTTAATACTTCATTACTTTGTGAGTATAAGTATCAGACTTGTCACTAGAACACATGTTGTTAGAACTAATAAATAAACAAAACATAAAAATGTATGTGTACATTATTGAGAAAAATGTTATATTACACACACTTAGATATTTTTTAATAACATAAAAAATTTTAGACAATATATTTTTTTTGAAAATTATTACAACTAATGATAATAAAATTTATTAATTTTTAAATGTGGCAAATGTCTTAACCCATTAATAGAGGCAAAACTATGATTATAGATGTCATATATTCGAACTCCGTAAATCCGTAATGTGAGGTGATATGTGGATGTTTCTTTATATATAATTTAAGTTTAATTGTTTCAAATTTTTTAAAAAAAGAATACATTTTCACATAGAAGACTTGTTTAATCCATATAAAAATTAGTTAATGAGTAAAAAAATGGTAACATGCGATTTGTAATTTAATTAGTTATATTTGCATGAATTTGGAGCATAGTAATTAATGAGTCGATGTGTAAAAAACAAAGGACTGGACAGAAGAATGATAATCCCATATCCAACTCAAAGTACAATAGGCCCAAGGACCAGGCCCATTGGAGCCCACTACGCATGCGATTACTTGGGCTTAAATATATTATGGACTTTCAAAGATGCACGTGCAATATTTTTTTGTTTATTTTTGAATTTGAAGGACATTGCAAATAAGCAAATAGCATAAATAATAGAAAGAGAAAAATTAATAACAAAAGTAACAATATTTATAAGTATCAATTCAAAATTTAAAATATAAACTGATAAGCTGTATAATCAATCACTGTGCTAACTATTAAATTGCATTATTCACGGTCATCGTGTATGAAAATGAATTATAATAATTTGTCTTTGAAAACTGATCATGACAGTATTTACATAAAATTCTCAATTATTCTCGATCATATTTGAATCTTAATTCATTCAATTGAAAAGGGTTACACTATATTTTATTTATAAGTTAAACAATGGGCAATCAAAATTAATTTGGCATGTAAGAATAATCACTCAAAATTCACAACTCAATTAATAACATATGTACTTAATCGCATTAGGTGAGGTCCAATATCCCATATTGCGAGGCTCAAAGAGGTAGTTGATAGGTTTAAAATAATTTAACAAGTGAAACATTAATCTCGTTATTAGTTATGTCACACTATTACCAAACGAGTTTCTCAAGTAATTACTTTCACACTCTCATTTATGTATTCTTTATTAACCCACCACAAACTTAATTAACAGTTTGGCAACGCTGACAACCTATTCTACTTCTCTAATCATTCTTGTTCTGTAGATCCAATTTCATTGAGGTCTATACATATAATGTAAAGTATTAACATATTTTGGGTAAGATTGGACATATATGATATAATAATATAGATGCGTGGCCAACACATCCAATACTACATCTTACATTATACGAGAGAAGGTCGTCCTAACATTTGTGGTTTCAATTAGTTTTTGTAATTTTAAATTAGTTACTTCACACAATCATTATGAATGTGAAACCTATTATTTATGCGAGTTTCACAGTTGTTAAACAAATCCTAGATAAACCCGGAATGAATTAATTTTTATGATTTCTAAACGGATGTTTTATCTTTCCTTCGCATGACAATATTATTATAATCAAAACAATAAATTAATAACTTATCATAACTAATATCCTAAGAATGCAACTATTTGATCCTAACCACCCAACAAGGAATCAAAACCCAAGAAATTTAATCTAATCTGGAACATGCCATGCTTCCACTACGTTATCCTCTTAAATAAATAATTATATTTATATCTATCTCTAGATTAAAATTTATTTATCTATTTATACAATAGTCATTTAATTGACCCACAACGTAAGCAAATACGATTTCACAATACGATTTTGTGAATTTAGCTTAGAAAAATAAAATTAAGTAATTCTGAAAAGTATTGGCGACCACTTTATGTAAGAGATTTTTTTCCTGATATGTATTTAAAATATATATTTTTTTATTTTCCATGCATAATTGAGCCATCTTTTGAATAAATCAAAGATAAACTTTTATTCAAAAGAATGCCTTTGTATTTAAAAGTGTAAAGTTAACCTATACATTTAGGTGATCAGACAATGACAGATCGTTGACTATATATATTGAACAAATATACTTAACTAAATGAGTTTTTAATATATCGGGTTTATGTATGACTTATGCTAATTTGTTTTCAATGCATTCGTAAATATAAAAATGTAAGGAAAATTTTCTTTTTGAGTATGCGCTGTTGATCGATTCATAAATTAAAAAAATTATTAGATTATCAACTCTTCATATTTTATCAAATTTATTTGAGGTAGATACCAATTAAGAACAAAGCTATATGTAAACTGTTGGAGATAACAAATTTGATTATAGTCAAGTAGCACTGATTTTTTTATTTTAATTAAATTAACAGCCATCCAATTTTTAATGCTCTTTTAGAAACAGCCAATCTTTAATCCTTGTTTAGTCTAATATTTCCATCTTAATTATGGCGTTTGTAGGTTTAAATTAAAAATTTGGGTTAAGGTAAACATTTTGATTTACTCCTATAATTAGGAGTGACGTTGAATTTTTACTTGGTTTTTATAATGAGTTAATAAAGAGCACAATAACACTAAACAATGTGGCAAATCATATCATTCGGTTACGGATTTCTATAAGCTACCAAATTTGTAACAGCATATTAGTGTGTTGTTTCAAATCCGACCCACACAGCAAAATTTATTTGAAATATAGCCATTCATTTGTAGTTAGTTATGTTATATATATTAGTTTCATGATGCAGGTAATGTTGACTTTATTTTTAATAAAGTAAATTCTATTTTGTCTCTTATCATCATTGAATTAATCTTCACATTATTGATTCAACAATGATAAGAGTCAAAGCAATGAAACTTTGTTTTTGACAAAATCACCATAAAATCTACTTGGTTTCAATATTGCAATTTCATATAAATCAAAAGAAATTTTTACAAACTATTCATATCATTAAACTATAAGAAAATTAGTTAGTTAATTAACAAATTTTTCCATATGAAACCAATTGATTTAGTTTAAAAAAGCGAGGCATTAATTACTGATATATTAACCAAATTGTACTGAATAACTATACCACAAACACAGCCTCGACTTCTACAGCTTTTATCCTGCTTAAAATTCTATTACTTATCAATTTTCATTTCTATATTAAAGTGAAAAAAGGTGGATAAGGACTTAAAAATACAGGAAATACATATTATTGTATTAATATGACAGAAAATAAAATTTTTTTTGATAAAAGAAGTCATTGTCATGGTTGCATCCCTTGCATACTTAAAGGTTATGAAATTTGGTGGAGCAAGTGGATAAAAGGAAAATTGTGTTTGCTGGTTGGGCTCCAATCTAACCTAACTTCATTATTAACCCTAAAGAAAAATAAAAAAAATCTTATCCTTTTTTAAAACGGAATGAAAAATTATAATGAATAGAAGCATCTATCCGTGTAGGAGATATATGTGTTTCACATCGAAAATAAATAAGATACTAACATAGAATACCAAGTAGTAATGTATATTGCGCTAAACGCAAACAAATTTATTTTGTATTAAATGAGTTTAACTGGATTTTTGTGTCTACTCAGTTGTCAAGTTCAACACTTTTATCGCTCGTGAATTTGTGTGACTTGAACCTTCTATTTTTTAGTTGTCATGAATAATTTTTCTTTTGAAACGAAGACATTTATTAAAATACGTTAATTTACAGTTATTTTACAGTACAGTTAACAATTTGATTGGAATGGTTGCAATAGTGAAATGAAGAAGAAATGTGAAGTGGGTGATAGAAGCAAAGCATATGCGGAAATAACAGGATAGCATGTGAAGAAGATTCAGAATTATTATAAAATTAAGGAATAACATGCAATCTCCTACTTCCAACCCTATTTCCATTTTTATATATTACATTATGTTATTATATTAATTCTCTAATTTTGCTATATTATAATATTGAAACCCCATGTGATCAGTTTGCTGTAGGCCAGGCTACTTGCACTATATTTGTTGGACCCACCCCCACCTTCTGCTCTTCACCCTTCTTCCTTGTTGTATTTTTTCTTAAATATATTATACAGTATAAATGGGATCAAATTCTATATTTTTTTGGGGACCAGGTTTAATAATATTCAGGTTCATTTTGATTATAATTGTTAGTTAAGATAGATTAGATCTCAAATTTGTTAAATTACACTATTTGGAAGAAAATCATAACATACTATAAATTCTAACAGTTAAGCTTGTTTTATGACACCAAAAAGGAGTTTCTTAATTCACCAACAAACTATTTGAGAAAATAAAAATGAATTGAACTAATGAACTCCAAAATTCATCAAAATTAATGTTTCGTAATGTGCGAAAATGATTTTTATTGTAAGAGTTTGCATCGAATCTATAATTTTAGAGGAATTACGTTGATATTGTATTATTGTTTGTGAGTATTGGTCAGGAAAACAATAAAACTTAGAATGAAATTGAACCAGAGTGTTTGCACAGTGAAAATGACATCGGACCAATATAAACGTGAACGAGGAAATTGATTTTACAAAATAATGGAAAATTATCTAATGTATTTCAGATAAAAGGATTTGTATCATTTTTTGAAAGGAAGATGAATTGTATTAAAGATAAAAGAGATGAGTTATAAGAATACCGAGGTACATACAAATTAATTTTAATTTTGTTTCTGATAAGTATCATTTTTTTTAGATTCGACCCCGAATTGGTATGATTTATTTCCATTCATTTCTTACAAAATAAGATTTTTAAACAATATTTTTGAAAATCCAACACCTTAATAACCAGACTTGTTAATATCGATCTCAGCGTTTTAAAGGAAACACCAAAAATATTCCATGTTTCTAGTCCTTTCATGAAGGAAATGTTAAAATTTATCGTTGCAGATCCTTAAAAAATAGTTGAGGATTTCAATATATTATAATAAAAAGGAATGCCACAGATTCTAAAAGAGCAATTTAATAACTTCGCCATTCAACATTGGAGGCATAACTTCACTATTATCGTAAAACACAACTTTCACACAATTAAAACGAGAAAGGTAGATGTAGAAATTAAAAGTTTTGAAGTAATGGCATAATATGCATATACTGAAAAACAAGTTAAATGGAAAAATAATGAAGATAAGGGTAATTTTGTCAAAATAAACATGTCACATGGGTTAAATGGATCGAAATAGGATGAAAACAAAACATGACGATGTGTGACAAGTTATATTGATAAAATATAAGGAACTAGTAAATTGTATCAAAGCAAAATTCAAGGAGTGGTAATTTTATATCCGATTACTTATTACTATATGAAATGAAGCTAAAATAATGTACCCTTTATACTTCTAAAAAAAGAAAAAGGAAATGCGTGTGGATGAATATGGAGATATGACACAACTTTCATTTTGGCCATTTATTTTTTGCAATCAGAGGTATGGAGTGGGTACCTAATTGCTCAGATTTTCTTTTTTATTTTTCACTCCTAATTAAAAACATGGTATACAATTTTATATTTATATTGCATATTCATTGTATAGCTTTTGATGTTATATATTGATATTTGCATGATACTAAAATTATAAGTAGCAGTTATGGTAACCTCAGTGGCGATGCCCACGACAATTCACGACTTAAATGTTACTAAAGTGTTGGAATCCCACAATTCTTAACAGTGTGTGCATATATAAAAGCGAAACTGAAAGTAAATTAAAAATATCATATGTTAAAGGGCACAACGTATTCCAATTTTGAAAAATTGCATATAAACTGTATACGCCTGCATTTGTGGTAGCATATGTAAAGGAATAATATTTAGTTTTCAATGCTGAATACATGTAAAAAATAAGAAAATTTCATAAAAAAGGAAGTAACATGTTCACAAGTTTCCTCGTCACACATGGGTTGTGTATGCTATTGCCTTGTTTAAGGACTCTATTCCCATTTTTATAACTATTTTTTCCATTTCTTTCATTTCCTCTCCATTTCATGTTTTTTTAAAATATTTCACATTTAGATATTTTTTAGATTAATTTAAATTAAAAGAGTTATCAATCCCCTGATCTTTTTTAAATCTAAATCGATACGGAAATAATTTTTCTTTTAATCACATAGTAATGGACAATGCTTGAAGATTTTAATTATTAGATACTTTTGTTTGTTTTACTTAATCTATATATTTACTTTATCAATTCCACTATATTAATATAAAGAGATAATTCGATGTCAAAATGGAAGCGATTTGTTTATACAGTAAAAATTAGAAAAAGTGAAAATATAAATAAAATATTGTTAGCAGGCTTTCCAATTAATATATATAAAAGAGTTGAAAACATAAAAGGCAGCTAAAAAAACAATATCTTTGTAGGCACCTCCTCTGCATAAACTGTCCAGCATTGATAAATGGAAAAAAAGGCTGCATTGATTTTTAACCAGGCTCAAATGTACGTATGTTTGTGGGTAAATATCAAATGATTAGCTTATGTAAATTAATGTCAAATCATTAGCTCTATATTTTAAAATTGATTAAAAAATTGATGGGTCCAAGAAACCTCCTTTCCACTCTCATATATTTACTATTGCAGAATCCAATCTACACCTCTCATTCCATTCTTTCACTTGTTCTTATATGTCTTCTTCTCCCTCCATACCAATATTTGCCAATTTTGAATCCAACTAAAAGAAAAAATCAATGCATTTCAATCTTGATCATCATCCTATGGCTTTCCCTCCCCATCACGGTGGTTTTTTGTTCCATTCTCAAGAAGAAAACGATCATCTTCCTTCTCCATCTTCTCTCCCTTGCCCTCCCCAGCTATTTCCAGGCAAAAACCTCCCTCCAGTTTGACATAATGATGGGTTATATGATGTATTTATTTGACGAGACTTGGTTATGGTGTTTGTTTTGCAGGCAGTGGAGGTGGTGGAGGACATTTCTTGATGAAGAGATCTATGTCATTTTCCGGGGTAGAGAAATGCGAAGAGGACGAGTTATCAGACGATGGATCGCAGTTAGGGGAGAAGAAGAAGAGGCTTAACTTGGAGCAAGTGAAAGCTCTGGAAAAAAGCTTCGAGATAGGGAATAAACTCGAACCCGAAAGGAAAATGCAGCTGGCGAAAGCATTAGGGTTGCAGCCGAGACAGATTGCAATTTGGTTTCAGAATAGAAGAGCTAGATGGAAGACTAAACAGTTGGAGAAAGACTACGAAGTGTTGAAGAAACAATTTGATGTTCTTAAAGCTGACAATGATGCTCTACATGCCCACAACAAGAAGCTCCACGCTGAGGTATAGTTCGGGGTATAGGTTGGTCAACTCTTTGAAGTTTGAACATAAAATCATGTAACTGATTATTTGTGGCTTGCAGTTGATGAATCTAAAAGGGATTGATTCGAATGAGGTGAATTTAAAGAAAGATACAGATCAGAGAACATGGAGCAATGGAAGCGAGAACAGTTGTGATGCGAATTTAGACATGTCAGTTTCGACTCAATTAACAACTAAGCATCTGTTCAACACGTCATCATCTTCATCAATGAGGCCAACATCAATGACGCAGCTGCTCCAAAGCTCATCAAGACCAGACCTTCAATGTCTGAAAGTTGACCAGATGGTTCATCAAGAAGAGAATTTCTGCAACATGTTTAATGGAATGGAAGAGCAGCAACAGTACTGGACATGGCCTGACCAGCACCAATCTGCCTTTTCCCAATTCTCCAATAATTAATTATCATCATCAATGTTTGGACTTATAAGCAAGTGAGGTTAATTGAAATTAATAATTATTTTTTTTTCAGTTCCCAGTTTCCAGTTTAATTATTTCAGTTTTCCTTCTTTTTTGTCTTCTGAATTTGGTGTAGATGGGTGTATAGAAGTGAAGAAATTTGGTTGATGAATATGAATTTGCGCCTCAAAAATTAAGCATGGAATTGAGAATAGATTTGAATGCTATGAATGGAACAACTTCTTCACCAGATATTTAAATGTTTGATTATTTCTAGGATAATAATTATTTACATTGAAAATTATTTGCTAGATTGGCTGGATCAGAGGAAGGAAATTAAAAATATTAGTGAGACATGAGGTACATGTGCTAGTGAGTGGTTTTCCAGCTCTGGCATGTAGTATGGGCCATTGATATTTTGTTTTTCTAATACAGCTAGGATTCTCTTTGCATTTATTTTTCTTCTTTTTAATTCATGTTATTGCTTTGGAATCAAATTTTTAATTGAACCCATAAAAAATAAAATTCTCTTGGTTTGGGAAGATTTGAAATTGGTGAATAAGTCAATAAAAATGAAAGCTGGTTGTGTATATTGTCAGCCAAAATAGGCAAAAAAAGGCAACTGGGAAAAAGAAAAGAAAAAAGCAGTGATTAAAAGCACACCAAACGTTAACTAAATGGGACCTTAATTATGGAAATTAAAGGGAAGAGAAGAGAAGAGAGATTCTGAGGAGAGAATCCAAGAGGAAAGAAGCCAAGGAGAGGGGAAGAGAAAAAAAAAAAAGAATGAAATTGAAATTTGATCTGACAAGAAATGCAGCTCTGTGTGATTCCATGTGAATTACTGCCACCACTTTGCATTTGCATATATATTCTGTCCACTTCTCTGCCTCCATATGTCCTAATTTTCGGTTTGATTTAACTATTACAGTTGATGTTTGTATTTACTGCTACTTCTTTTGTGGTTTGTTGGTAAATTTACTGTTTATGAAACAACTAAAAGTAATTGTTTGGTAGTCATAATCAAACTTTTAAACTAATGTTTAAAGTCGAATAGAAAAAAAAGACATGAAATTTCAAGAATGCTTCTAATGGGCAGGCTCACTCTCTTAAATAAATCTTATGTATTTAAAATACACACTATTTACAAATTTATATGTAACCATATGGAAAATGTTTGTGGGAGAGTTTGAGACACCGTGCTTAAGTAATTTATTCGGTTTATTCCAAAGTCTCCTGCTACTTTACAATCTTTTTAACACAAATTGAAAACCTTATCATTAATCAACCTCGATTTTGAAGATAATTGAAACCGAGAGTGTATTTGTAAAATTTATACTTCCTCTGGTTCCTAATGTAAGTCATTTTAGATTTTTCATCAAAACCAATAAGACATTTAATGCACTATAAAATGACTATTTTATCCCTTTTACTTTATAACAAAATTCTCTCTCTTTTTAATTACCAACTTATAAATAATCTACACTTAATCTCTTTCCTAATTAATGCAAAGGTAGATTAAGAAAATTTTATTAAAAAATGCATTGATAATTTAAAATGACAAATATTATTAACCAAAGTAAAAAATCTAAAACGACAAATATTAGGAACCGGAGAGAGTACTAATTATTTGACCCTTTATAGAGTTTAAAGTGATTATATAGAATATAGCTAGGTAGTAAATTCACTACCTAGCTATATATAGAATATAGCTAGGTAGTGAATTTGACTAGCATCGATTGTTTCGATACTATAATCAACTGTTGAATGATGGTTTTGGAGATCATAGAATTTAAATAACTGAGTATATACACCGGCTCTATTTTGTTAAAGGAAAAAAATAAACAGAGAAGAAACGAAGAAACGAAGAATAATAACAAAATAAATAATCAGCTAAATAATTATAACCTCCATTAATTTTATAAAATACACCAATACTCCTTATGTTTTGAAAAATACTCTCCCTCTATTTTGTCTTTGTGGTACTATAATTTCCTTGCATATTACTTTATATGTCTTCCTATCAAAATTGATACGGTAACATATATAATATACTTTTATTAATATTTTGTTACTAATATGAGGTATGTAATCATAGAAAATGTTTTTTTTTTGCTATTAATGAGACTTTTTTACAACATCCAATGTAAGTTTGTATGGGATAAAATATCGATAAAAAAACTTTTTAGAGGCTATTCTAATCCCTAACATATTAAGATATGATATATAAGACTAGTTTTTATTCATAAGCATATATAGTGTTAAGAAATTCAATACAAAAATGGATAACACAATATACAAAAAAAGTTATAGTATGATAAATGTAAAACATAGGAAGGTATAAGTAATTTTTCAGAACACAGGGAAATATTAATGTATCAAAACATATAGAGGTTATAATCATTTACCATATAAATAAAAAAAACGGGTATGATGCATAAATATACGTATCAGAACTTGTTCTAAAACATCTAATATCCCTTGCATTTACAAATTGATAATGCAGCTCACTCCACTTTCAAAAATTGAATTACTTTATTCCTTGAACATTAAATGTTAGCTTCTAATTGGAAAGAGAAGATTAAAAAAATTATCGTTTTGGAAAATCAAACAAGGTTGACATATGACGTTTAGATAAAAAGTGATACACTTTTCAAAAATATAAAAATATATTTTATTTCCAAAATGAAATATGTGTTACTTTCTCTCTAGTTGAATTGGAATATGACCTGATGCTTCAGACCCACGTACTACACACAATTACTAATAAATCTTGTTGCGATTATTAATGAAATTTATCTATATGTTGTACACATTGTAAACCATATTAAAAATTTGTGTGATATGTCTTACGAGTGTGAAAGATATGAAAAATGTAATAATGTTGAAATATATGAAGTATGAACTTAGACTTGTACCTCATAAATCTGATGATAATGTACTTGACTCCAAATTACATATTGCACCCCCCAAAACTGTTTTACTTCAATTTTAATTCCCAAGGTGATTCACTTGGGTATTATTTAAGTTTAAGGAATCTTAACTTGTCTGATTTGATTCATAATGGAGTCAAAATATGCAGAATAATTGAAGTAATGAATAATTAATCTTACATGGTATTCACACTTGCAAGCATTATTCTTCAATATATTTATAACCAAAAAAAATTATACATAAAATAAGTTTCATGTCTTCCTCAATCCAATTATATGCTAATTAGTTATTAGTTGCCTCACTACTACAAATACGGTCCATTAATTGATAATCTTTATTTTACTATACATAAGACAGAACTTTGTTACTATATAATATATACTGATAATATGACAATTTAAAAATTATATTTTTCAGCGATCAGAAGAATATTATTGATTTTCCCTTTTCTTATGTTAAAGAACTTAACTAACAGTACATTTATTTTTGTAATCAATATAATTATAACATTTAAAGCATAACAAAATTATTCTTATTAATTAATTAGATTTAACTCCATTGGTACAATTCTAAAAATAAAGGGGAAAGTAACAGGATTGGAAAGTCAGTTTCTTTGAAAATTCATATTTTTTTAAAATATTGTTATTACAAATGATACTTAGGTTAGATATATTGTAGCTAGGCGATCAATATACACTATAGTTTAATAGTCACGTTATTTATTTTTCATAAAGGCAGACAATGAAATCGGCTGGTACTATATCAAATACAGATGCATTACACTCTATATAAACATTATTAAAAAAATTATGCAGGTGGATCAATTACAATTTCCCTTTTATACTTTGAACTGAAAATATATGTCCTTAATATATCTGCTTAATCTTTAACCAACTATTTGAGTTTATACATAATAATTACAGTAAAAGATTTTTATTTTCTATTTAACATTGTTTTTCCTGATTTTTTGATAGCTCGGATTGATGTTCGATGTGCAATTCGCAAGCTCTCACATGAGGTTTAACTTTCGAAAGCGAGACTTCTCCAATGAAAGCATCTCGATGTACAATTATTTAATCAATTGAGCTAGCCTTACGGTTCTTTTAACTACTTTTTAATTAATTTAGTTACTATATTAAACTACAAGTTTAGATATTCTTTTATTTGATTCAACATTGTATTAAAGTGGTAGTATGAAAATTAAATAATCAATCGTCTTTTAAAAGTTTTACAATATCTAGCATTATCATCAAACTAATAATTTACAAAATTATTGAAGTTGGATTTCATACCTGACTATTTTAGTTTCTAGAAGATATAGACGTGGATACAAATAAAATTATGCACAGAAAACCCATAAAATATTATTACGTATCTAAAAAAATCGATAAAACCTTTTTATGATGTATACTTGTTTTTCATGTATAATGTTAGTCGGTAATTCTATATTGACACTTGTTTATTTGATATTCATTTACACTTTACAATTTCAACCATTTATCTTTGATTAGTTAGTTTCCACCGTAAGATGAAAAAAAGATGGACGGTGAAGATTTTATAGTATCAATGAATGTCAAACAAATGACGTCAATAAAATTTCTGAATGTTAGTAATCCTTGAACATATTGTAACTGTTCAATTAATGGCTTCAATTTTGTCAAAGCAAAATTTTTCTGCCTAATCAGGATTTTTTATAGGCTGGAAATTTTTAA
>CATIWQ010898810.1:0-18504 GCA_949673415.1 Euphorbia schlechtendalii | reverse complement strand
TAATATATATATATGTGTGTGTGTGTGTGTGTGTGTGTGTGTGTGTGTGTGTGTGTGTGTGTGTGTGTACATACATACATATATGTGTGTATATATATACATACATTATCCGTTTCTTTCTTCGGAATCGCTAAGTGGTTGATCCCTTGTAGGCGGGTCAACCGTTTCTTTCTACGGTGCCCCTTTAATAATCGGCAACCATTTCTTTCTTCAGTTACAGTCATTATGTGCCCCTTGTGAGTTGACTTTCGGTTGGCTTTTAGTGTTGGAACTGCTAGAGCAAATTGCCTAAATCCATTTCAAAGGCGACCCCATTGAGAAAACCGCTTCTTTCTTCGTTTTGAATTTTCTAGGTAGGATGTTGACTTGCTTCTTGTAACAAATCAATGAAAAGTATGATGTTAATACATTTTATGATCCATGCTTTAATTATTTGATTGAGTTTATGCGAATTAAAAAATTTTCCCCTTCAATCAAAAATTAAAACATGATGAAGAGATAAGTTTGATGAAAATTCGTGGATGTCCCGAAGATCGGTCTGTTGTTTTAGGAGACCTTTGTGATTGTGATGTTGCAATGTCCCTTGAACGTGACCTAAGTAGGCTTGAATGTACTTTAGGCTTGAGTGGGACATTGTCTTTCTTGATGTTTGTAGGTTCCTCAAGTGTAGGTGGAGTTTCTTGTTTACTAGGATGGTGTTGCCCCAATTTGACATTGTCTTTTCCTATAAATGACATGATGCATATGTAATGTATGCATGATTTTATGCATGAACAGTATTTATCACATGATGTATGCTCATTTGTTTGCAGGTGTTTTGGGCTTCCTTCATTGAAGAACCTTCTCTTGTGTTGGTGCATGTGTGCCCCTAGGATTTGTCTCGTTGGGGATTCCATGGATGACTCCTTTAGAGTGATAACCATGGGTAGGATCGTTGAATCATATTTGAGTTTAAAGTTTGGATCTGGTTTGACCATGAACCATGTTGGCGATGCTCACTTTGATAGTTTAGAAGCCTTTTTTGCCTCAAGTGTTGTGATGATCCTTCTTGTGAGAGAATTCAGAAGATATTCATCCCAAGTTCCGGAGGGGATAAATGATTCTATGTACCATTCTGAGGATGAGATGATGAATTTGATATTTATTTGTTCTAATTTTTGCATAGACCTCCCTTGCGGGTTTTAATCTATCGAACCTTGTCTTAATTTTTGCTTGGACCGCCCTTTCAGGTTTTATATCTAGCAGACTCATTTTTTCTTTTCTTTTTCTTTTATTATTTTTTTATTTTTTTATTGAACCATGATGTGATGGGATGTTTACTTGTGATATTCTAACATTGGCATGCAAGCAATCAAGATAAGCATATGCATAAAGATTCAGTAAAAATGACAATTCATTGATGAAATTAACAGGGGTATATATGTTTCAAATGATTTGACTCATGTCATCGATTAGCCCTTCCAGGTTTTCTAACCAATGTGTTTGCTTTTCTCTCAATGTCCTAAGTTTTCCCCGAGCTGCCCTTTTCGGGTTTTCAACTCAACAGAGTATTCTTTTTCGGTTTTAAAAAGAGGCCCTAATTTTTGCTCAACTAGCGGAGTGCTAATTAACAGGCTAATTACAAGTTTTATTTTTTGTTGCTACTGCTTTTTACTAATTTATTTCTTTCACCTTTGCGTGATAGTGCTTGTGCCAGTCTTGGTTGATTTGATTGATATATTGGTTGTTGTCCATGTCCACGACTTCAACTTTTATCTTGCTCAGCGTTTCAGATTGACTGGTTAGTGCTCATGCTGCTTTGCTAGCTTGAGGTGTATGTGATGATGAGTATTGGTGCTCGATCATCAACGTTCCCTTATGAGTTCAATTATTCTCAAACGATATGTGATATGTCACGATCAAAAAGCTTCGGATCCAGTGGCTTGATTCTATCGAGGGTGAACAGTTTATGATTAATGATATTCCTTCAATGGTGTAATGATTCGACTACAAATGATGGTGAGCCGTACGACGGAGTTGTTGACGTGCTCAATGATCTGACTCCTTTGTGTCTTTGGCACTAGCATTATGTAAGCCTATTACGTCTATCGTAACTTTAATTTCCTTTGTTGACTTTTTGGTCCATTCAGGTTTCGATCTTTTTAACTTTTCTTGATTTAATAGTTAATGGAGGCAACCTTTCCATCGACCTTACGTCTTTATCAGGTAAATGCTATCATGCATTATCTAAGTACCTGTGTTTGTCTCTCACTTTCCCTCAAGAGTCAAAGCATTTAAACTTATTATAATTGTATGGGATCCATTTATACCCAAATTAATTTCAAGATATGATGTGTCATACATGCTAAAAACATTATGTATATGTTTATGAGAATGTGTGATGTTAATCGATAGGATATCAAACAAGTAAAAAAAGTTCAAAAAATTTTAAAAGCCTAATGGGAAAGTTGCTACAAGTTAATTTAGTACATCACTATCATCTCGCAATCATCTTCTCGTATTAATGCCCTTTGGCAGGTTTCCCCACAGATTCATCCATGGATTCGGAGTGCTTTATCCTCCCTACCTTGTCAAACACTTCTTGATAGCTGGAGAAAATATCAGACCCGAACTTGTTTCTGTATGGTGGTAATGCACCATCCAGAAGTTTGGTTATCATCTCTGATAGGGTTAAATGAGCCCGAAGCCCGAGTTGTGTGGCCATCTAATGCTCATAGTAAGATTTAAAGTTTTCACCCTGCTTCTACCTTATAACCTCCAGATATTGCATTGTGGTTTCATTTGAGTGTTGAAACCATAATGCCCCATCATAACCCAAGCAAGACTGTTCAAATCAGAAGCTACATTCAACGGAAGGTGACTATACCATTCATTGACCGGGTAGCCCAAGGTGACAATGAAGAGCTTAGCCATCATTCATTCGCTTACCCTTAATGCCCTCATCATTGTCTAGTATTGTGTTAAATGAGCATGCGGGTCTCTAGAACCCACGTACTTCTCAAACTATTGCATCGCAAAGTTTGGTGGTAAGTTGTATTCATTCCCTATTGTCCACAGTGTAGGGTATGTATTCATAAAATGGCCACCGTGAGTGACCAAGAATTGTTGCCACAATTCCTGTTGGTTAATCAAGACAGTAATTGAACATGCAAACATTGCAAGATGGAATTTCAAAACTTAAAATTAACCTTAGGATCTCTTAAGCATGCCATGATTTATATAATCTTAGTTAAAACGTTCCATAGATGATTTTAGGTTTTTAAAGCTTATAAAAGAAACCTACCATATAAGTTTGAAACATTACTAGTTGATGCATGCTTTATCTTTCTTTGTTTGGGTGTTCCCTTAGAGCAATTCGGTAGAACATCGTTAGTATGAGCTTCCAAACTAGGATGGCCTCTATGATTGATCCACACGGATCTTCATCGACCAAAACCACGTTGAGGTAGAACCCGTTAGTAGACAGCTACTGCTAGACTGCTATAAAACCAACCCAAAAATAAAACAGAGAAGGCTCACTTTAATTTGAAAGAGCCTTCAAAAGAATCTTTCTTTGTTTGGAGAAACTCGTGAAGGATCTCGCATAACAAACGAAGGAAGAGATGTCGAACTCAGAGAGAAAGGCTGAACTGAAGTATGGAATAAACAGGACCTGGAGGCTTATATATAGGGAAAATGAGGAGTGTTTGACTCCTCTTCAAACTCAAAGTGGGATGGGAATATTCCCATCCCACTTAGTGAGTAAGCTGCGCAGGTCACTAGGACCCTCGGGTTAACCTGTGGATCTCTCACAAGGAAAGCCCATGCTTGCGAGCTGCCTGTTCAGTGCGCACTTAGCTAGCTTACGCTGCTATGGGCAGCACTTTTCAGCTACTAGCCTGCTAGAGCGAGTGTGCTTAACTTGCGCGCTAGCGGCCTGCTAGCTTTTCAACGCACAAGCCAGCCACGCAGGCCCCACTCTGAACAACTCGTGTTCATTTGGGGCCCACTTGAAATGGGAAAATTCTCTTGCTCTGCTCTGTGTAATTTTTCCCTATTTTCTCTTTATTCCCTTTAATTATTAATTTGGTCCAACCAATTACTAATTCTTCTAATGAATTCGACAACCACATATTCTCGACATTAGTCTATAGATTCTTTACTTAGTCCAATAAAGACCCAAGTGTGTGACCTCATAGGATCCCAAAGTATTGAGCCACTAGAGGGTAACCTAAACTTGGCTTCCCATCTAGGAACCTTTAGGCTCAATGTTCCAGACCGATATGGAACCTGATAGCTCTAGACAATTAAATTGGATATCTAGTAAAGGCGTATGATCCCCTGATACATGGAACGTCATGTGCTTGTGACTTTATCCGGTTCTGCAGTAGTAACCAATACAATACACTCCTTCCATTAGGTTAAGTAGCATCTGGTATATTGAGCTCGGACAAAGTGCCAGCTCATGTAATAGCCGTAGCTATCCTAAAATTAGACTTGGTCACGAAGAACACCACTCGGCCATTATATATCAAGATTGACTAGAAACTCATTCTATCAATCTTATACTCTGATCAGAGGTTTATGAGTGTGTGACTTCAACAAGGGGCCATAAGGTACATCTCCCACTATATCACTATATCAGGAGCGATGGATCCCATCTTAACTACTCAACTTACCAACATGTGATCATCACTATACTTGTAATCACCCTTATCATCCTGGTCGCCAAGGTATGAATAAGTATGACCCAAAGTATAGCAACTCCTATACAAGGTAACCAGTATCTCAGGTTTGAGGATACATGTATTGCTACTGCAATAAGACATGACACCAACACATGAATATAGTTATTTCTAAGTGTCTCTCTTATAGCAGTCTCCAATGTATTACCCAAATACATTCATGTGTTAACTCAAGGTACCACCTTCAGCTCGTAAGATCGACTGCTTGGATCTAATCCAAGGAGTAGGACTACACATGCTAGTCTGTCCGTTCCATTGATGTCCAATCTCAATGAAACTATGACTAGGAATATTTAGACTATTCATGGTAACACATATGTGCAGTTCTCACACCACATATATTCATCCTGATTCGCTATGGGTTTTTCAGAGAGAAATTCCCGATCAAGGATAGAAGAACATCCATTTTGCAGCATATCGAAGGGATTCCTTGGTTCAGGCCAAAGAAGCACTTGTCTTCGCACTTTTACATTATGAAGTAGTCACAGATTTTGTCTCATCAATGCACATATACATATTTAATACTATAAATATATGATATAAGCGAGATACATAAAATAATTGAAAGCATTAATAAGCTACAAAGAAGCCTTAAATATTATTAATAATAATCTTAAACCGCTTGTAATTATAGCTAATAAAGATATATCGCCCTAATTGCCTCTATGGCATACATCATGTCTAACTATCTCTCACTTACACTAGAGCCAATTACCCAAGTGCTTCATGCCATACTCTTTAACATACGGGTCATGTTTAACCTAAGACAATGGCTTAGTTAGCCCATTTCCTAGATTCTGATCCATCGAGATGTATTCTAAATTTATATCTTTTCTGGCTACAATCTCTTGAATGAGATGGTATTATCTAAGTACATATCTGTTTTTCTAACAAGATCGTAGTTCCTTTGATTGAGCAATAGCCCCATTATTATCGCAATAGATCGCTATTGGATTTACAGTGCTGGACACCACACCAAGATCACCAATGAATCCCTTAAGCTAGATAGCTTAATTAGCTGCTTCTAAAGAAGCTATGTACTCAGATTTTGTGGTTGAATCGGTAGTTGTATCTTGTTTAAAACTTTTCCAAACAACTTCCCCTCTGTTTAACATAAACACATATCTTGACTAGGACTTGTAATCATCCTTGTCAGAAGGAAAACTCACGTCAGTGTATCCCTTCAAAGTGAGATCACCTTCTCCATATACTAAAAACATATCCTTAGTCCTACGTAAGTATTTAAGGATAGTTTTAATGGCCATCTAGTGCTTCTCACCTAGATCAGATTGAAATCTGCTTGTGAAGCTCAACGCATGTGAGACGTTAGGCCGAGTGCATACCATAGCATACATGATGGAACCTATAGCTAAGGCATAGGGTATTCCATTCATGTGCAGTCTCTACTCTTGTGTTCTCAGACACTCAGATTTAGAAAGGTTAATCCTGTGAGATATTGGAAGATAACCCTTTCTTGACTTCTCAAGGTTAAATCTCGCCAAAACCTTGTATATGTATGCACTTTGTGAAAGACTTAGTAACCTTTTAAATCTATCTCGGTAGATCTCTATACCAAGTATAAAAGCTATTTCTTTAAGGTCTTTCATGGAGAACTTCTTTGGCAACCATGACTTAACTATCTAAAGAAAAGGAATATCGTTTCCTATTAGTAACATGTCATCGACGTATAATACAAGGAAAACGATCACACTCCCACTAGCCTTCCTTTATATACACAGGGCTCATTAGCATTTGATACAAAACCAATTTCTTAGATTATCTCGTCAAACCTAATATTCCAACTCCTCAATGCTTGCTTAAGTCCATAAATGGACTTCTGTAACTTGCATACCTTTGAGTCATCTTTAGATGTAAAACCCTCGGGTTGTGCCACATACACATCCCTGTCCATAATCCCTTTAAGGAATGTTTTCTTCACATCCATATACCAAATCTCATAATCATAATGAGCAGCGATGGAAAGGAGTATCCTGATAGAATTTAGCATAGCCACTGGTGAAAAGGTCTCATCATAATCAATGCCTTCTTTTTTACTGTACCCTTTTGCAACCAGCCTTGCTTTATAAGTAACTATGTTACCTTCCATGTAAGTTTTCTTCTTGAAAACCCACTTGCATCCTATGGGCCTAATCCTACTTGACCTCATAGCTGAAAGCTATTTGTCGGATTCCGAGCCTTTAATTACCTCCTTTTAAGTCTTGGGCTCATCATCTTCCATAAGGAAGAGATGTTTATCATCAATTATGAGAAACCTGTATCACTCGGGGAGTGATTGGAGCCCGACCTGACCTACGCAATGTCGATATTATAGTAGGTTATTCCATGCTTACACTATCTTGTGTAAAAGGTATAGGTATAAGTTGAATGTCTGTTTGATCTTCTTGAGTGCCTAACTTAGGATTGCTCCCACTAGCTTTCATAAGTATATGCTCCTTCTCGAGGAATTGAGCATTTATAGAAACAAGGACTTTTTTGTTCCTTGGGATCAAAGAAGGTATACCCTGTAGTCTCCTTAAGATAACCTATAAATAGACACCTGTCAGACTTTGCACCTAACTTATCTAAACTTGTCCTCTTTACGTAAGCAGGACATCCCCAAACTCTCAGGTGAGAAAGAGCGGGTTTCTTACCATACCATAATTTGTATGGAGTTTGATAAACTGATTTAGAGGATACTCTATTTAAAATATAAACTGCGCTCTCAAGTTCATAACCCCAAAAGGATTTGCTGAGTTTTGCTTGGCTCATCATGGACTGAACCATATCGAGTAGGGTTTGATTTCTCCTTTCTGACACTCTGTTGTGTTGGGGTGTATAAGGAGGTGTCCACTGGGAAAGAATACCATTTTCCCTTAGATAATCCTGAAACTCATATCTTAAGTATTCACCACCTCAATCAAATCGAAGGGTCTTGACACTTTTCCCAAGCTATTTCTCTACTTCGGTTCTGAACTCTTTGAATTTCTCAAAACTTTCAAACTTATGCCTCATAAGGTACAAATAACCATATCACGAGTAATCATCAATAAAGGTTATAAAGTATACGAAACCTCATGTGTCTTGACACTCATTAGACCACATACATCGAAATGTATTATTTCCAAAGTACTTCTATCACACTGTCCCTTTCCTTTGAAAGGCTTCTTAGTCATCTTCCCCTTTAACCAAGGTTTGCATGCACCATAGGATTTCCATTCTATTGGGCCTAAGTCTCCACATTTGTGTAAATTAGTTAAGCGAGTCTCATTTATATGGCCTAGACGATAGTGCCATAAGTATGAGGATTTTTCATTATCCAATTTCGATTTCTTAACAATGTTCATATTTAGAATTTTGATTTTAGTATCTATAACATAAATGTCATCCACAGATATTCCATAAGCATAAAGAACATTATTACGTTGAATTTGACATTCATTTTTAGAAAATAAAATTTTAATCCCTCTATTGCTAAAAGCGCAATATAATATCAATTATTTAAAACTAAAACTAGTCCATTAGGCAAACGAAGGCTATATGTCCCTAAAGCTGTTGCAGCAACCCGTGCCCCATTTCCAACTCTTAGGTCCATTTTCCTCTTTGCATGCCTCCTACTGTTCCGCAATCCCTGCATAGAAGTACAGGATATGAGTACCACAACCAGTATTTAATACTCAAGTAGACTCATAGGGAACTGTAGAGAAACTCTCTATCATGAACATACCTGAAGTAGATGCCTCACTTGGCTTCTTCTTCACTTGCTTAGAAATCTGAGCTTTACAATCATGTTTCTAGTGTCCGGGCCTTCCGCACACAAAACATATTCCTTTGGGCTTCTCATTTTCAATAACCACATTTTTTACCTTACTGTTCATGGGTTTTAAACCTTTACATTTGGCACAAGTTGTACTTGCCAAGGTAGCTATTCCTCTAGCCCTCAGACCTTCTGCAAAACTTCTTAGTTTCCTGATAAACTCAAAAATCTTGTTAGTCTTCCTTGACATAAGATAATCTTTCACAAAGGGTGAATATTTATTAGAAAGATTTTTATTATAAGTTGTATGTCATGGTTGGAATCTGTGTTGATTCCTATCTGAGCCAATCTCCTTAAATATTGTAAGTATTCTATGCATCGCTCAGTGGCCAGGATCTCATTATCTCTCCCAAAGTTATAGAGAAATCTCAATATTCCATTTCATTCAACCTTCATACCCTCATGAAGTCCTTTGAGATGAATCAGCATGGATTTTAGGTCCATACCTTCATGTTGTTTCTTAAGTTTCAAACTCATGGTTTCAAGCATCACTAGTGACACCATGAAAGCATCCTTCTTGTGCTTAAAATATGCTTCTTTCTCTTGGATAGAAGCTTCAACATCAGGATTAACTAGTTTCGAATTATCTAAAACATAATCCATGTGGTTTTTCTCAAGCTCCTTTCTATGAGCTTTAAACCAGTTATCAAAATTGTTCTTTGTTAATTTATTGTCAAGTATTGGATGGAGACTTATATTCAGATTCATTGTTCAACCTAGATATAATATAGAATGCATTTAATATAAGATCTTTAATTAAATACATAATTCCTACTATTTTCTTGACATTCAAATAACCCCTTCTATTTAAATTCGAGAAATTCAGTTCAACCAATTTTCCTTAATATGTAGCATCTATAGCCACTCATCATGACCCCTCGCTATACCATGTCAAGCCATAACAAGATAACCATGGTTGGAACCCGTCCATTTGCATCTCATGCAATTGCTAATCCATTTGAGTTCTCTTTCTCAAGACGTGCGTACCCAATTGTGCAACTCCTCAAATGTGTCTCCAATCTGGCATTAGCTCCAATAATATGGATAACTAACCCATTTTTAGTTAAGGCATTAACCCCATCTAGTCTCATGACCAAACACATGTTAAGGAAAGACATGTTGACATGTGCTTACACCCGTTAATAAGGTTTGTATCATGACTTATGACATGAAGACTATGTACTGCCATAATATTATTGTGGGGATTTTATTGGTGCCACTGGTCTCGCCCTAGTCTAGGTCTTATACAATAGATATGATTATGAAAATAATAATTCTGGGCTATTTGGAATTATTAACTCTAAGGGAACATGCTCAGGACTGGTATATCATAATCATTCTATTATTCCAAGACTCTACATAGCATGCAAAACAAATAAGGTTCATGTTTTAAGTCATTGCACTTATGTCTATAAGTTTTAGTTTAACAACTTAAACGACGTTTGTAAAACAATATGTGGAATCCAATTCCCACACTAGAAATTGACTAAGTCATAAAAGTCCCTTGGGTACTTTTGAAAATATCGATGGAGATTTCTAGGTAGGAGAGGCCCCCCTTAAAGTGAATGAGAAGCCAAGTCGAATCCTTACCAAAATAACCACGGTCATTTCGATTTGTTATACCACAGACAACTATGATTTAAAGATTTCGTTCTTTAATTGAGTGAAGTACATGATGACCCTCAATCAAAGCATTTACACGTGTGGTAAAACATTGCTATTTATATGATAATCACCTAGACTAAGTTTGAGCAAAACCATAACCTAGTTATCACGTCATTTTCTATAACCGAAATTGAAACCTAAGTCATGCATAGCATACTTTAATCAATTCATAGAAAATATCATTTTAACATATTATAATCAATCATGCATAGTATAAGGCAGGCTCTGATACTACTGCTGGTTAATCAAGACTATAATTGAACATGCAAACATTGCAAGGCGGAATTTTAAAACCTAAAATTAACCTAAGGATCTCCTAAGCATGCCATAATTGATATAATCTAAGTTAAAACATTCCATAGATGCTTTTAGGTTTATAAAAATTATAAAAGAAACCTAGCATCTATGTTTAGAACATTACCAGTTGATGCATGCTTTCTCTTTCTTTGATTGTGGTGTTCCCTTAGAGCAATTTGGCAGAACTTTGTTAGCACAAGCCTCTAAACTAGGATGGCCTCTATAATTGATCCACACATACATCGACCAAAACTTGGTGGAGGTAGAACCCGTTAGTAGACAGCAGCTGCTAGACCGCTTGAAAACCAACCTGAAAATAAAACTGAGAAGGCCTACTTTAATTAGAAAGAGCCTTCAAAAGAATTCTTCATTTTTTAGAGAAACTCGTGAAGGATCTCGCACAATGAAAAAAGAAAGAGATATCGAACTCAAAGAGAAATGTTAAGCTGAAGTATGGAATATTCAAGAGCTGGAGGCCTATAAATAGGGAAAAGGGGGGAGTATTTGACTCCCCTTCAAACTCAAAGTGAGATGGGAATATTCCTATCCCACTAAGCGAGTTAGCTACGCGGGTCACTAGGACCCACGGGCTAACCAACGTATCTCTCACATGGTAAGCCCTTGCGGGCTTACCTTGTGCAACAAGCATGGGCTTGCAACAAGCATGGGCTTGCAACAAGCTTGCTGGCTGCCCACACAGCACGTGCTTAGCAGGCTTACCGCTCGTAAGCACGCGCGGGCTTACCCCCCCCCCCCCCCGCGCTAGCAACCCGTGAGCTTTTCAGCTCATAGAGCAGCCGCGTAGGCCCCACTCTGAACAAACCCGTGTTTGTTTAGGGCCCACTCATAACGGGAAATCTCTCTTGCTCTGCTCTGTGCAATTTTTCCCTATTTTCTCTTTATTCCCTCTAATTATTAATTCGGTCCAACCAATTAATAATTCTTCTAACGAATTCGATAACCATATATTCTCGGCATAGACTTAGTCTATAGGTTCTTTACTTAGTCCGATAAAGACCCAAAGTGTGTGACCTCATAGGATCCCAAAGTATTGAGTCACTAGAGTTTAACCTAAACTTGGCTTCCCATCCAGGAACCTTTAGGCTTAGTGTTCCAGATTGATATGGAACCCGATAGTTTTAGACAATTAAATGGGCATTCTAGCAAAGGCTTATGATCCCCCGATACTTGAAACATCACGTGCTTGTAACTTGATCAGGTTTTGCAGTAGTATATAATACAATACACTCCTTCCATCAAGTTAAGTACCATCCAGTTTATTAAGCTCGGATTAAGTGTCAACTCATGTAATAGCCGTAGTTGTCCTGGAATTAAACTTGTTTATGAAGAAAACCACTCGGCCATTATGTATCAAGATTGACTAAAACCCCATTCTATCAATCTTATATTCTGATCAGAGGTTTATGAGTGTGTCACTTCAACAAGGGGCCCTAAGGTACATCTCCCACTATATCACTATATCAAGATCGATGGATCCCATCTTGACTAATTGGCTTACCAACATGTGATCATCACTATACCCCATAATCACTCATGTCATCCTGATCCCCAGGTTATGAGTAAGTATGACCCAAAGTATAGCAACTCCTACATAAGGTAACTAGTATCTCAAGTTTGAGGATACTTATACTGCTACTACAATAAGACATAACACCAATACATGGATATAGTTATTTCTGAGTGTCTCTCTTATTGTAGTCTCCAATGCATTACCTGAATACATTCATGTGTTAACTCAAGGTACCACCTTAAGCTCGTGAGATCGGCTGCTTGGATCTAATCCAAGGAGTAAGCCTACACATGCTAGTTTGTCCATTCCATTGATGTTCAATCTCAATGAAACTATGATTAGGGATATTTAGACTATTCATAGTAACAAGTATGTGCAATTCTCACACCACATAGCTCCCACTCTGTCCTCGCACTTTTACGCTATAAAGTAGTCATGAACTTTGTCTCATCAATGTGCATATACATATTTAATACTATACATATATGATACCAGCAAGTTACATAAAATAATTGAAAGCATTGATAAGCAACAAAGATGCCTTAATTATTGATAATAATAATCTGAAACCGTTTGTACATTATAACTAATAAAGATATATCACTAATTACCTCTAAGACATACATCATGGCTAACAATTCTGCCATTCCTGGTTGCTGGAGAATAGCATTCCCAGTGCCTAGACAGAAGCCATACTACCTCTGGGGAAATGTAGTTCCTCTGGGAGTTATTGCAAAATTGGGAAGTTGAGGGATAGCCTGGAATTGTGAGGCAAATGGCACACTCCAACTAGGAATAGATTGTTGGGTCAATCTTTGATGAAAAGGTCCTGGTGCGAACATTGGCTAACCAAGCTACCCTAAGAAGAATTGATTCTCGAATTGCGGATGAAAAGGATTGGCAAAATTATATCCTGGCTGACCAATCTGAGCTTAATTTTGATTCAGTTGACTTTGGCCTGCCCCGAACTAGTACAAGGCAGTAAGAGCTGGGTGCACCATATGAGAAGTATAAGGTCCACTTGCTCTAGTTTGACTAATCGAACCATCGAAGTTAAGGGTGGCGTCTGGGTTGGATACCACATTATGAATCCTCTCTTCAGATGACTTATCCCGACATATTAACGAATAAGTGATCGGCCACTATTTGCAAAGGTATTTAGGGCAGCTGCAATCTTGGCGCTCACCAATGATTGATGTGTTTGTTGAGGGTATTCCTCCCCCATAATTTCATCTCGTGGATCGACCATGCTATCAAAATTTAAAGGTGCACGTTGAACTGAATCTGAACTCTAGTCTTTACTTGAGTCAACGTGCAGAACCCCCTCCAAATTGGCCACGATCGGAGAAATGCAGACCAAGCAGTGCAGGCCTTTTCCAAGCCTTTTGGTGAATAGGCCCTTTCCTAGCTGAGGTACATAGGAAGATCAGACCATGCATATAAGATTCATTATGCGATTCATGATGTGTAAAAAAGCGTGAGATGTTAATGTTATGGCTGTATCCACAAGGGGTAAACGTGCCATGATGTAGAATAAATGATGTGTTTATCAATCCATTAGAAACAAATGGGTTAGTCGTTAGATAAAATGTGAAAGTGAAAACCCAACCCCTTCGGGAGTGGATTTGAGATCTGTACGTTATCCGTGTGATAGCGTAACAAGAATGATGTATTTTGTAAATGAAGTGAGGTGACTAGGTTACCCATGTGGTAATAGGTCAATAGTTTGAGATTTCGTACTATGACTAGATCTTAGGAATGAGCAGGTTGAATTCGATTTCGGGTAAGCAATGTGACATACCTTAATGAAATCGGATAAATTAAAATAAAATGAAAATAACTACCGTATGTAGCTGTTAAATCAATGATTTGATTATTTTTCCCAATTAGGGTAGAGTTTTGGATGCTAGTGTGGTCATCACTTTTTGAGAGTATGCGGTGATGCATGAATCATTGCCTGTATTAGCAAATGGTTCGGGTATTAAGCGTATACCCTTGAAGATTTGGTAAGGTAAGGTTTTTGAAATAAGTTTACCCCGTGTGGGCTTAGGTTTGGATGTCATCAGGGGCATCACGTGACTTGGGAAAAAGGGTTTGGGTAGGTATTGGCTAGTTTGGCTATCTAGTGTGTATAATTGCCCTTGTGGGCTATGAATTGGACTCCAAGTGGGCATCGCGTAAAGATTTTTTGGGTATAAAGGTAAATTTTCCCTATACGGATGGGCTAAGGGTTGGATATCCTGTAGATATCATGCTTAAAAGGGTAAATGATGTTTCATGATTCTAGTTGGTTTCATGTTGTCGTAGGGTGACATGATCTCAAGTGTTAGCTAATCCTAAGTGTGAGTGATACCTAATAGGAATCATGATGATGAGAACATGATATGTCCATTTTAATTTATTTTAATTTATTTTAATATCATGAGTGTGTACATTAGATTCATGGTTAGCATGGCACATTTGTACAATGCATGATGAATCGAAAGCTGTAAACAGGTAGCACATAGCATGCAACATCCAACTTCCAACCATACAACTCCCGCGCGTAAGGTTTTTGGCTAGTCTCTATCCTAAGTTTGGTTCATCTTAGTACCGTGAGGATACTAAGGAGCGCACCTGCAAGAAAAAATATAATGCATGATCGTTTGTTGGTAACACCCTAGGGAAAATGACTATGGCTTTTTTACATGAGGTTTACTTTTGAGGTTGCTGCTGTAGAAGGTTCTTGTTGCACTAAACACACTCCAAGTCTCTCCCCAATTAGGTTCTAAGAAGGGAGGTACATGTGATATGGCAACAAGTGCTCCACCCGCTCAAGTACTATTTTTTCTCAAGGAGGCATATTAGTACAAGAGAAAGCTTTATGGTAATAGGGTACCTTAAACTTACAGGCTAATCCCCTCTATTGCAATGTGTTATTAAGAATATGTAATAATTAAAAAAATACGGAATAATGTGATCAACAATTTTAGGCACTTATCCAGTATCTAAAACCTTTGAAAAATGTTGAAGAAAAATCCCAATCGAAGTCGCCACTACGAGCGGACAACACGTAAGCGATGGGTCGAGAGCATGCTAAAATGAGAGTCGCGGTCCACCAAGGTGTTTTTGTGAAAAATAAAATATCGGGTCGGGGACTCAAAAAGGTTTAAAAGAGAAAGCGAAAAGACTTAGATCATCACAACCCGAATCCGCTATCTTGTAGTGTAGAGTCGCAACCTGGATTAGCTCTTCCAAGAATTAAAGTCCTATGAGGCTTAACGTCCGGGGACGGCCCACCAAGACACGGAGATTTAGGTTCGGGATAAGTTAATTACTTCTTATTAGATCACATTATATTACATCTACAGAAAACTGTGTTTCTTAATTATGCATATTCGAACTTATGTCAATTTCATGTTTATAATGTATGATTTAACGCGTATGCGGAAAGCAATAAATTTATACATAAAGCAGTAAATAAATGCGGAAAAGTAAAGATTAAAAATTACAAAACCTTAGGGGATGCAACCTCCCACCTAATCTATCAATTACATTTCCTAAAAAAATGAAATTGCAATACTCGAAGGAAAATAAAATACTAGGCATACATCTAACCTAATCTACCTGCATCCACAAAGGTTAGCACAAGAGATATAGCACAACATAAATATTTACGCATATGCTCGATTTGATTTTGACAAGGCCCGTGTGACCTAATTAAAATATCAATGACTGAAAATTCTTATCTTGGAATAAAACCATTCATTTTATTTACCAATATGTTGCTCATTTTGATTAGTGAAATTGCTCGCATGGCAAAAGGTAAGGTCTGTTATTTGGAACAATTTTAATTCCCTTCGTGGAGGTATTCTAACATGTACATTTGAGAATTTCTACAATTAAATAAATAATTAATAAAAGGTATAAACAAATAAATAATATAAAAAAATAATTAAATTAAATTCTAGGTCAGAATTGAGAAGAAAATAAAATATAAAGCACAGGAAAAAGCAGCTCTAAGAATTCAGAGAATTACCCTTTTGCTGCGAATCCACGTCGACAAATCCGCTTGATTTCTAGGAGTTCTCCTTGTTCCTTTTGGTTTGACTTTCGTGTGAAAATATATCATTTTTATCCTAAAAATAATCAGACTCAGACTCTAAATATGTTTTAGATCCGAGAATATCTGAGGATTTTTGGAAAAAATGAAAGAAAACTAATTTGAAAATAATTAAATTCGGAACCCAAACTTTTTTTGGACCCAAATATAATCAAAGTATTTCTTGAAAGAAAAATGAAAAAAATATGAATTATTTTGTAAAGAAAAATATTTTTTCCAATAAAAAGTCATCCCTCTTTGTCGATAAAAAAATATTTTTTTGTAAAATTTTTCCGATTTGTTTAGTCAAGAAAAGAAAAAAAAAATTTGTTGAATTTTCGGTCATTTTTTTTACTGAAAATTCCCCCTATTTATACGGGGGATTTTTTCAGTATCATTTAAATGGTATCATTAAATGATATAATTTCCTTTTTTCCATTATGTAATTGGACCATATTGTAATACTATTCAATTACATTTTTTATTTCCTGTCTATATATATTTGTTTCCTTTTTTTATTATTTCTTTTCCTTTATATATATATAAATAAATATAAATATATATATATATATATATATATATATATATATATATATATATATATTTCTCTTTTTAAAAAATGATTTAATTAAATTATTCCGAACCATTTAAACATTTATTTAGGTCCTTAAAAATATTTTATGCCTTTAAATTTTCACTTAAGGATTTTAAATAATTTTTTGAGGTCCTAACTATCTATTTAGGGCCTGAAATGTTTATTTTTTTACGAAGAGATCTCCTATTTGAAGATCATCGGACAGTCAAAAATTGTGTGATTCAAGGATTAAATCTCGTAAAGCTGTCAGCACTCCTGAAAATCAAGCGGATTTGTCGACGTGGATTCGCAACAAAAGGGTAAGCCTCTGAGTTCCTAGAGCTGCTTTTTCCTGTGTATTATATTATGATATTTGTTTTCTCCTAAATTCTTAGATGAACTCAATTTTCATCACCGACCTAAGATTTATTTTATTCTTTAAATTTTATTTTATTAATTCTTTTTATTTAATTAATTTTTATTTCATTTATTTTATTATGTAGCCTTCTTGTTGGATCACATAATATTACATCTACTAGAAAACCATGTTTCTTAATTAAGCATATTTGAACTTATGTCGATTTTGTGTTTATAATGTATGCTTTAACGCGCATGAGGAAAGCGGTAAATCCATACATAAAGCAGTAAATAGATGCGGAAAAGTAAAGATTAAAAATTACAAAACCTCGGGGGATGTAACTTCCCGCCAAATCTATTAATTACATTTCCTAAAAAAATGAAATTGCAATACCCGAAGGAAAATAACATCATAGGCATACATCTAACCTAATCTACCTGCATCCACAAAGGTTAGCACAAGAAATATAGCAAAACATGAATATTTATATATGTTCGATTTGATTTTGCCGAGGCCCGTGTGGCCTAATTAAAATATCAACGATTGAAAATTCTTATCTTTGAATAAAATGATTCGTTATATTTACAGATATGTTGCTTATTTTAATTAGTGAAAATTCTCACATGGCAAAATTTGAGGTCTGTTATCCGAGAATAATTTTAATTTCCTTCGTGGGGGTATTCTAACATGTACATTTGAGAATTTCTACATTTAAATAAATAATTATATAAAAGGGATAGACAAATAAATAATATAATTAAATAATTAAATTAAATTCTAGGTCAGAATTGAAAAGAAAAGAAAATAAAAACACAGGAAAAAGAAGCTCTAAGAACTCAGAGACTTAACCTTTTTTAGCGAATCCACGTCGACAAATCCGCTTGATTTCCGGGAGTGCTCATCGTTCTTTTTTGTTTGATTTTCGTGTGAAAATATATTATTTTTAACCTAAAAATAATCAAACTCGGACTCTAAATTTATTTTAGGTCTGAGAATATCTGAGGATTTTTGAGAAAAAATGAATGCAAATTGATTTGAAAATAATTAAGTTCGGAATCCAAACTTGTTTAGGACCTGAATATAATCAAAATATTTCTTGAAAGAAAGATGAAAAAAATCAGAATTATTTTCTGAAGAAAAATATTTTTTTCCAATAAAAAATCCTCCCTCTTTGTCTATAAAAGAAAATACTTTTTCATAAAATTCTTCCAGGTCGTTTCGTCAAGAAAAGAAAATTTTTTTTTGTTGAATATTCAGTCCTTTTTTTTACTGAAAATTCTCCCTATTTACAGGGGAAGTTTTTCCGGTATCATTTAATTGCACCATTTAAATGGTATAATTTTTTTTCCATTATATATTTGGATCATATTGTGGTATTATTCAAGTACAATTTTTATTTTCTATCTATATTTATTTCTTTCCTTTATTTATTATTTCTTTTCCATTTTATTTTATTTTTT
>CATIWQ010898568.1:0-20828 GCA_949673415.1 Euphorbia schlechtendalii | reverse complement strand
ACTCATTGAATGGTTGCAGTTTCTTCTCCGTATCATTCCTCACATTTTGCATTACTCATTGGTTATCCACTCTTTCTTTTGATTTTTTCTCTCTTAATACCCTCATCCTTTATTGATTACTTTCAAAGTATTATGGCTATAGTTTCTCAATACTTTAAACGTACTCAATACTTATAGGTTGTATTCGAGAATAGCATATAAAACTCATAGTAAGAATACTACTAGATATTACTCTACTTAAACTTATTGGTAGCATTAAACTAAAACTATATAACTTATACTAATTCATGTTGCATTGAAATATATATCTAAACTTACTTGAAATGTTGCTTTTGAATGTTACTCACCACTCATCCTTGCCAAATGCTACATGTTGTGCTATAATCGCTCACAAAAACCGTGCGCTCAAATTCGAAACAAAAATTTTGTTCGAAATTTGCACTAACATTGAACTTGTAAATACCTAACACTTATAATAACCTTGGAACATATGTTAGTATAGTATAGGTATGGATAATGTATAAATAACACGAAATCAAGAAAAATTTTCAAATTCTTTAATTTTTTCAATTTAATTTTTTTGGATTTTTCTGGATTTTTGCAAACCCCCACACTAAAGAACACAATGTCCTCATTGTGAGACATTTTATTAAAAACGAAATAACTAACCAAAAAACTAGTCTAAAATATATGAAAAAAGTAAAGAAAAGAAAAGAGTAAACCCGTCTATTATGAAGGAGAATCTGGCGGACTAGGAGTGAATTGACAATTTTGTTTTCTAAAGAAGGATAGTAATTTTCAAAGCATCGATTTATTACACTTCTTAAGAATCTTCATGTCTTTCTTCGTAACTGCAAGTTCCGCTTGGCAATTGTCCAATTTTTGTTGCATGCTCGCCTTCCAATCTTCCGGAGCTTCATCTTCTTCTTCTTCATCTTCATCTTCAATTATTGGAGCTTTTCCATGATGATGATAGTAGGATTAGATGGTCCGATGGAAGAATCTTCATGAGTTGAGATTAACTTCTTGGTGCGGTTGGAATATGAGTAGAAAGAATAGGCACCATCATTTTCTTGAAGGAGTCCCATATTCTTCAAGTAGTTCCCATCTATATAATGAAAATACTCACCCGGACTTTGGATATAGGGGGAGTTTGTTTCTTAGCGGTGATAATTTTGGCCGCCGTTCGCAAGGTTTTGACTCTACTAATTCTGAGGGTTTATATTATATAATGAAGCCAAAAACCTTGTTCCCCACTTCTCTATCCAATAAGATAAAAGTTCAAAATACAAACAAGTGTTGTCAGTACCGCTTATCAAAATAGAAAAATGGTGACCACTGCAAGTATACAGATACGATGTAATTTTAAAAGATATCGATCCCACAGGGAAGGAACCAGTTCTAAAGAACAATAAGAGTAACGGGGTAAATGAAAATAGATAATTTATATTGGAGGGGTTTGGATGATAGATGGATGAATGGATAGATGTATGAACAGACTAGAGAAAATGTAAAATATAGAGATATTCCAACGATCAAGTTTAACAGAGAAAAACATGCAAAATCATCAAGAATATTTCGTACACTAGATAACTTCAACAAATAAGGTTCTAGACGCCCTAATATTCAATAATTCACCACAGAGAAACACATAGGATGACTTTTCTAAATCTAGGGTAAAAGAATTATGACACTTATAAGAACTTGGATAACAATAATACCATGCTTAGTACGGGTCGCTCTCACATAGCCATATTTAGCAAGTTACCACTCCAAAAATGTTGGCTCACTAAACAGCGTTATAATCACAGATCCAGTGATTATACAAAATCTTGTTAATCCCTAAATCACTCTTAAAGTTAACTCGAAAGCATATAACTTAATTTATATAAGAGACGTAAGACGAAATACTCATTATGACACATAGACATATAATAAACTTCGAAATAAAAAGTATAAGCAGAAAACAAAGTAAAGTTGTAAGTATGCAAGTGAAAGCTAAAGTTGATCAAATCGTATCCACTCTTTAATGGGAGTTGTCAATTCCTGCAATGCCTGCGTCTACTTTGAATCCGATCTCGACTCGTACAGAACCTCCGCTAGGATGCTATGCTTTGTTAATCTTGAATAAAAGAATGTTGAAGAATGAAAACTTTTATTGATAAGTGCTTTGCAATTACACTCATACAACAAACGCTCAAATTTGTGTAGAAATATTGTGATTGAAATAAGAATTGAATCACTTATACATTTTTCTCACTAAGACTTTGAATGTAGCGAAATCTAGATATTACACTCTCTCTCTATACATGTACACTATCATTCAATGCCTTCTAATCATGCCATAGCCATGCACTTCTTGTTCCCCCATGAAATTGACTGATCTTGAACTCTATTTATAGAGTACGAAGGGTTACGTCTATCCAAACGAAGAGTCGTGTCCATTGGTGAAGAGTTGCATCACTTCAATATGATTGGATGCAAAGATTCATCCTCATCCACAATGGAAAGGCATCTTTTCATGATTGGTTGACTTCCAAAAGGTGTCTTTTCTTTTGATAGTTGATGGCGGTTGATCGTACTTATCTACGGTTGGTAGTTGAAAAGAGTTGACCAATAACCGTCACAAGTCGCGATCGTGAATTACATGTCACGATTGTGACTAATGATTTGACAATTTTCTGTACTGAAAAATAACAAGTCACAACCGTGAATGGTATGTCACGAGCGTGAATTGTGTCTTTCTTCAGAATTGTTCTTGCAACTTCACCGATCTTTGTGTTCCACGCATCTTTTTGCACCTTTTCACTCTTTTTACTTAGAATTCCTCTTTTGATCATTCCACTCCTAAGATTTACCTAGTTTTTGCATTTGCATAAAAAAACTACATACCACATGAAATCTTTTATATGAAGTAAACAATGGCTCAAAACCATATCGTTTTATGATTGAAAATATCATGATAATAAGTGTAATTATACACTTATCACACCCCCACACTTAACTTTTACCTTGTCCTCAAGGTAAATCATCAAGGTAAATTCAACAGAAGTGTATAAAATAGTATTCAAGTTTGTACCTCATTTGGTGAAAGACTATTACAGTGAGTACCACATTCCCACATTGCATAAGACTCAAGTAAAAGTTCAAAATTTCCCATAAATTAGTAATGTGCAATTTATATAGTCTAGTTGCATACCTTTGCTCTTAATGGAGGTTTAACCGAATCGCGTCTTCATATAAGTGTTATATGCATACTCGAATATTTCCTTTTCTTAAGCATAGTATAGAGTATGAAGGACAAAGGAAGCACACTTTGATAAGTTTAATCTCAAGGCATTTTTAGGTAACCTAGGATGCTAAAACACTCTTAGTGGATGCATTTTATGCTCCATACCACTCTCCCCTTTTTAGTGGTTGCATTTTATGCTCCATACCACTTTCTCTCATTTTTTTCTTTTAAAGCATATGTTTTTGAAGTACAGATTTGTACTTTGCATGCATTTTTTATGCTATATGCTACTTTTTCTTTTTTCACTCATTGAATGGTTGCAGTTTCTGCTCCATACCATTCCTCACCTTTTGTATAACTCATTGGTTATCCTCTCTTTCTTTTGATTTTTTCTCTCTCTTAATACCCTCATCCTTTATTGATTACTTCAAAGTATTATGGCTATAGTTTCCCAACACTTTAAACATACTCAATAATTATAGGGCGTATTCGAGATTTGCATATAAAACTCATAGTAAGAACACTACTAGATATTACTCCACTTAAACTTTTCGGTAGCATTAAACTAAAACTATATAACTTATACTAATTCATGTTGCATTGAAATATATATCAAAACTTACTTAGAATATTGCTTTCGAATGTTACTCACAACTCATCCTTGCCAAATGCGAAATATTATCCTATAATTGCTCACACTCTCAACGTGTGGTCATACTCGAAACACTTTGTTCAAAATATGCACTAACATCAAACTTGAAATACCTAACACTCAAAATAACCTTGGAACATATTTTAGTATAGTATAGGTATGGATAATGTATAAACAACACAATGATCAAGAAAAATTTTCAACTTCTGTAATTTTTAATTTATTTTATTTTTAAGGATTATTACAAACCCCCCCACACTAAAGGATACAATGTCCTCATTGTGAGACATTTAATAAAAAACAAAAAACTAAACTAAGAACTAGTCTTAAAATTTGAATAAAGAAAGGTAAAGAAAAGAGTAAACCCATCTAATGTGAAGGAGAATCCGGAGGATTAGGAGTGAATTGATAATTCTATTTTCTAAAGAAAGATAGTAATTTCTGAAGCATCGATTTATTACTTTTCTTTAGAATCTTCATGTCTTTCTTCATAACTCCAAGTTCCGCTTGGCAATTATCCAATTTTTGTTGCATGCCCACCTTCCAATCTTCCGAAGCTTCTTCTTTGTCATCATCATCTTCTTCTATTATTGGAGCTTTTCCATGACGACGTCTAGTGGTAGGATTAGATGGTCCGATGGAAGAGTCTTCATGAGTTGAGATTAGCTTCTTGGTGCGGTTGGAGTAGGAGTAGAAAGAATATACACCATCGTTCTCTTGAAGAAGTCCGGTATCTTTAAATAATTCCCATCCATATAGCGAAAATACTCACCCGGTTGTTGGACATAGGGGAATTTGCTTCTTGCACCCAAGATGATAGTGGTGATAATTTCGGCCGCCCTAATCTTGTTCCTCATACTTGTATAATTCTTCTTCATCATATCCCAAATAATATCCATGAATTCCGCTTTTTGCTTCATCAAAGCGCATGAAATAACAAACAAATCTTTCTTTAGGACTTTGGTATTCTCTACTCGACACAAAATACCGAAGTGGAAAGACATTTGTGGAGAAGAAGAATACACTCATCCTTAATAAGTTTATTGGGAGAATTTTTGGGGTCGAAAGTTCTCTTACCCGTAAAATCTACACAAACTTGATTTGGTTGAAAAGAATCCATCATGCTTGATGAATTTTCAATCTCGAATCCGAACCAAGCACTCATCATCTCTCTTGTGATAGTGTAATGTCTTCCTTGGTTGCGAAATTGAATCGCCCTCTTCTTCTTATCCTCAAAATCGAATGTCATAAGACATTCCGAAATCCAGTTCTAATTTTGTGGAAATCTCATTCCCACAAATGTGCTCAAACTAAGATCAGCAAGATAAATCCCCATTTGTTTATGGAGTCCCAATGTCTCCAAGAGAACATATCAAGAAAAATCATGCCATTTGATTTCCAATTTGTTGAGAACTTGGAATCTTTTCCCTTCTTCCCTTGAATAAATCGAAAAAGGACATCTGTAATCTTGTTGGTAATTTAGGATTTGTTTTCTATTTGCTGCTACCTTGACACGGGGTATATTGATCTTTGTTTTGAAGAAAAAGGTTTGAAAAGGTTTTGAATGTAGAAGAATGAAGATGAAGAAATTTTAGAATTTTTGTAAGCTTTTTGAAGGTTGTGGTGGCTAGGGTTTAACTTAGACCTATTTATAGAGTTCTAAGAGGTCTCTAATTGGATATAATTGTCAATACAGCCGTTATTGCTGAAAACTAGCCATTAATGACGGTTTTAGCCATTTATCGCGTGTTAAATTGTGATTTGTAATGGCTATAACTTGCCCATGTCGTGATCATGAAAGGTTGTCATGATTGTGACTTTCCTCACGACAGAAGCAAAAAGTTTTACTACTAACTTTCACAAGCGCAATCTGTGTCGCAATCACGATCTTCTTTATTTCTTCAAATTCTTCAATTTTTAGACTTTGTACCTATAAGAAGTTAGAAACATAAACACAAACAAACATTGTTAAATACAAAAGATAAATATTTAGTATTTCATACCTTGAATGATCATGGTGATGAAAGCAATTGAACATCAACGTCTTGTTGTTCAAATTTTCATTTCATATTTAAAAAACAATTACAAACAAGTAACAAATACACAGATAAACAAACAAAACACCAAACAAACGACATACAAAAAAAAGAAAAGACTATACAAGGTTCTAAACTTAAAGAAAAATAAAATAAATTATTCAGGAGTTAGCGATTTAATCATCCTAGCAATCTTATAACGTGACTCCCGCAGATCTCTTTCAACATCAAATACCAGATTGTGGATGTCATTAATCTTGCGATGAATAGAGACTTGTTCTTCCATTAAGTCATTTAACTTCCTCCTAAGATTGGTTGAACTATTCCCTTCTTCCCTAATGATTTCTCTTTCTCGCTTTTTATCGACTTCTACTCGCTCATCCCATGATTTCCAATCATACGTTATCCCATTTTCCCCAATGCACTTGGTTAGAAATTCGTATTCGAAGAAAACTTCCGTAATTAATTCCGGAATTTCATCTCCGTCAGTAAAGACTTCCGCAGCACAAGGAATTCTCCCAACTTTTCCTAACAAATTCGCCATAGTTTGACACCCGTAAACTATCCTACCAGGATTAATTACGGCAGACATAAGAGTCTCCATCATAATCCCCGATACGTCCACAAGTATGCCATTCGAAACTGCTTCCAAGACAAACAATTCTTCAGGAATGACCGTGTCAGAACTAGTCCTACCAAACAATGCACTACTTAGATGGAAGTGTAAAGTGAGCAAACAGGGCTCACTTATCCACCGGCTCTAGGCAGATTCCTGTTTGTATTCCGCTTGGCTAGTAAGGGGATTCCAAGTTGGTAATGGATCCTAACCAGGAAGCATTTTGTAGAAACAATCTTTAGGGATTCCCAAATTCTTCTCTAGTTCTTTCCTCGACAATTTATGCTTCTTCCCTTGGTGACGAAATTCTAAACAATTCATCTTAACATTCTTCCATACTAACTATATCAGCATCTCCTTACAATTATCCTCACTATTTCCGATAATCATGTTAGAATAGATAACGAAATTTAGAATCCTAAGGTAATACATTACCTTATCATAGATTCCCAAATGAATGAAACTATTCCCATGGATGACATAGGAACTCGTGAATTCTGCATCTCTGATGGATTTAAAGTGACCACCTTCCTCTCGAGAGTAAATTGGAAAAGGTGCTTCATACTACTCTTGCAGATTTGGTTGAAAAGAATCCATCATGCTTGATGAATTTTCAATTTCGAACCTGAACCAAGCACTCATCATCTCTCTTGTGATGGTGTAATGTCTTCCTTTGTTACGAGATTGAATCGCCCTCTTATTCTTATCCTCAAAATCGAATGTCACAAGACATTCTAAAATCCAATCCCTGTTTTGTGGGAATCTCATCTCTACAAATCAGCTTAAACCTAAATCAGCAAGATATGACTCCATTTGTTCATGGAGGCTTACGGTTTCCAAGAATACCATATCAAGAAAGATCATACCATTGATTTCTAGGTTATTCAAAACTTGGAATCTTTTCCCTTCTTCATGTGACCGAATCAGAAAAGGATAACCATATTCTTGTTGGTAATTCAGGATTTCCCTTATATTCGTGGCTACGTTGACATGAGGCATATTGGTGTTTTTGTTTTGAAGTAAGGGTTTGAAAAAGGTTTGATTATAGAAGAATAAAGATGAAATTTTCAAAACTTTTGTAAGCTTTGTAGAAGTTGTGTGGTTAAGGGTTCAACCTAGACCTATTTATAGAGTTCTAAAAGGTCTCTAATTGGCCAAAATAGTCAATATAGCGGTTTATCCTTCAAACTAGTCGTTATTAGCGGTTTCAGACATCTATCACGTGTTAAATAGCGAGCTGTAATGGTTATATTTTGCCCATGTCACAATCGCAAAAACCTATCGTGATCTTGACACTCTTAATCAAAGAAATAGTAGGTTTTGAAACTCGATATTCACGAGCGCGAGATGTATGTCGCAGTCGTGATCTTCTTTAATTCTTCAAATTCTTCAATTTTTAGACTTTGTACCTATTGAAATTAGAAACACAAACACAAACAAACATTGTTAAATAAAAAATATTTACTATTCTTTTACCTAGAATAATTTATGGTGAAGATAGCAATTGAACATCAACGTCTTGTTCAATTTTATTTTCATATTTAACAAACAGTTATAAACAAACAATAAATACACAAGCAAACAAACAAACACCAAAAAAACAACAAACAAATGAAAAGAAAAGACTATACAAGGTTTTAAACTTAAATGAAAAGAAAACAATTTATTCAAGAGCTAGCGATTCAATCATTACATCAATCTTATAACGCGACTCCCACAGATCTCTTTCAACATCAAACATTAGAGTGTGGATGTTGTTAATCTTGCGATGAATAGAGACTTGTTATTCCATTAAATCATTCAACATCCTCCTAAGATTGGCTGAACTATTCCCTTCTTCCCTAGCGATCTCTCTTTCTTGATATTTATCAACTTCTATTCGCTCATCCCATGATTTCCAATTATAGGTTATCCCATTTTCTCCAATGCACTTAGTTAGAAATTCGTACTCGAAGAAAAATTTTGTAGTTAATTCTAGAATTTCATCTTCGTCAGTAAAGACTTCCGCAGCACAAGGCATTCTCCCAACTTATCCTAAAAATTTGCCATAGTTCGACACCCATACACTATCTTACTATGATTCATTGCGGCAGACATAAGAGTTTCTATCCTAATCCCTGATACATCCACAAGCATGCCATTCCAAACTGTTCCCAAGATAAATAGTTCTTCCAGAATGACCATGTAGGAACTAGTTCTGCCAAACAGCGCACTACTTAGATAGAAGTGTAAAGCGAGTAAACAGGGGTCACGGATCCATCGGCTATAGGCAAACTCCTATTTGTATTCGGCTTAGCCAGTTAGGCGATTCCAAGTTGGTAATGGATCCCAACCAGGAAGCATTTTGTAGTAACAATCTTTAGGGAAGCCCAAATTCTTCTCCAGTGCTTTGCTCGACAATTTATGCTTCTTCCCTTGGTGACGAAATTCCAAACAATCCATCTTAGCATTCTTCCATACTAACGATATCAGCATTTCCTTACAATTATCCTCACTATTTCTAATAATCATGTTGGAATAGATAACGAAATTTAGAATCCTTAGGTAATACATTACCCTATCATAGATTCCTAAATGAATGAAACTATTCCTATGAATGATATAGGAACTCGTGAATTCTACATCTCTGATGGATTCAAAGTGATCACCTTCCTCTCGAGAGTAAATAGTAAAAGGCGCTTAATACCACTCTTGCAAATTCGAAGGAGGAATGAGATTAGATTTGTTAGGGTGTACCATTTTGAAGAAAAGAAGAGGATTGATTGATTTTCGAGGTTTGGCACAAATATGTTGTCTGAAGTAAAAGGATATTCAGAATTTTGAAGTGAAGAATTATGAAAATTCGCATTCCTATATATAGAGTTCGAGAGAAACCATCAAAAAACTGCCAAACTGCTGCAGTTTTAGCACAAGTCGCTATCGTGACTACACAAAACAAGAAACAGAATGTTTTAACAAGGAAATTCACGAGTGCGAGTATATCTCGTGAACTCGAATGGGTAAAATAGAAGAAAATATTCTATTTGTCAAGAATTAAGATGAAATATTATGACGTATCACCTCCAAGATGATTATTTCATAATCTAGATTAGAAAATTGTATAGTATAGGAAAGGAATAAATGAGTAAGAGTTAGTAATTTGTACTGTAATCTCCTGATCCTTAAAACACACTTTCGATCCTCGGAAACGACTCTAAAACATGAACAGGTGTTGTTAATACTGCTTATCAAATATAAAAATGGTGACCACTGTAACTGTACAGTTTCAATGTAGTTTTTAAAGATATCGATCCAACAGGGAAAGAATGGTAGTAAAGACCAACTAGAGTTACTGGGTAAACGAAAATATGGAATTTATATTGGAGGGGTTTGGATGATAAACAGATGAATGGATAGATGTATGAACAGACTAGAGAAGATGTAAAATATAGAGATATTCATACGAATAAGTTTAACAGAGAAAAACATGAAAAATCATCAAGAATATTTTGTACACTAGATAACTTCAAAAAATAAGGTTCTAGATGCCCTAATATTCAATAATTCACTGCAGAGATACACATGAGATGACTTTTCTAAATCTAGGGTGATCGAATTATGACACTTATAAGAAGCTAGATAACTATATTACTATGCTTCGTACGGGTCGCTCTCACATAGCCATATTTAGCTAGTTACCACTCCAAAAATGTTGGCTCACTAAACAGCGTTATAATCACAGATCCAGTGATTATACAAAATCTTGTTAGCCTCGAAATCACTCTTAAATTTAACTCGAAAGCATATAACTTGATTAATATAAATGATGCAAAACGAATTACTCGTTATGACACATAGATATATTATAAACTTAGAAATAGAAAGTATAAGCAGAAAATAAAGTAAAGTTGTAAGGTATGCAAGTGAAAGCTAAAGTTGATCAAACCGTATCCACTCTTTAATGGGAGTCATCCATTCCCACAATTCCTACGTCTACTTTGAATCCGATCTCGACTCGAACAAAACCTCCGCTAGGATGCTATTCTTTGTGAATCTTAAATAAAAGAATGTTGAAGAATGAAAAATTTTATTGATAAGTGCTTTGCAATTACACTCATACAACAAACACTTGAATTTGTGTAGAAATTTAGTGATCGAAATAGGAGTCGAATCACTTATACATTTTTCTCGCTAAGACTTAGAACGTAGCAAAATCTAGATATTACACTCTCTATCTACACACACACACACTATCATTCAATGCCTTCTAATCATGCCATAACCATGCACCATGAAATTGTTGAGTTTTGAACCCTAGTTATAGAGTGTGATTGGTTGGGCCTATCCAAAAGAAGAGTCGTGTCCATTGGCGAAGAGTTGCATCACTACAATATAATTGGATGCAAATATTTATCCTCCTCCACAATGGAAAGGCACCTTTTAATGATTGGTTGACTTCCAAAAGGAGTATTTTCGGTTGGTAGTTGATGGTGGTTTATGGTAGTTGATCATTCTTATTACCATTAGAATCTAAATTAGAGGGTAAAGTATGCGTAACCAAATAAATTGCAAAGTCGACATACCATGAACTAACAATATGTTAAACAGACATATGATTTTCATCTGGAAAAAGTTCATTAATATCACCCGTTTCACCTATAGGTTCCTTATCATCTTCTAAAGGAGATAAGTGATCAGCTACAGTATTTTCTCTTCCCTTTTTATCCCTTATTTCTAAGTCAAATTCTTGTAAAATAAGGATCCACCTAATTAATCTAGGTTTGGTATCTTTCTTAGCAAACAAATATCTTTAAGCAGCATGATCTATATAAACTATTACTTTAAACCCAATTAAATATGATCTTAATTTATCACATGCATATACAACTGCTGACATCTCTTTTTCCATGGTGGTATAATTGAATTATGAAGAAGATAAAGTGTGACTCGCATAATAAATTGCATGCAAACTCTTCTCATACATTTGACCTAATAGACAACCAACAGCAACATCACTAGCATCCGAAATCAATTAAAATGGTAGAGACCAATTTGGTTTAACAATTATGGGTGCCGACACTAATGCTCGCTTTAAGGTGTTGAAGGCTTTTAAACGATCATCAGAGAAATCGAACTTCACATCTTTAACTAATAATTTAGTTAAAGGCTTAGCTATAACTGAAAAATCCTTAATAAACCTTCTATAAAATCTAGCATGGCCTAGAAATGATCTTATTCCCTTATCATTTATGGGAGAAGGTAATTTCTCAATTTTCTCGGTTTTTGCTATATCTACATTAATTCCCTTCTTATCTATCTTATGACCTAAAACTATACCTTCATTAACCATAAAATGACATTTCTCCCAATTTAATACCAAATTACTTTCCTCACATCTAGCAATACTTTATTTAAATTTTCTAGACATTTCTCAAAAGAATCTCCATAAACAGAGAAGTCATCCATGAAAACTTCCATAATATCCTCCACATACTTACTAAAAAAGCCAAAACACACCTTTGAAAAGTAGCCGGAGCATTGCACAATCCAAAAGGCATTCTTCTATAAGTAAATGTAACAAAAGGAAATGTAAAAGTGGTTTTATCTTGGTCATCTAGCTTAATATGAATTTGAAAATATCCAGAAATCCATCAAGAAAATAGTATTGCATGACCTGATATCCTTTCTAACATTTGATCTATAAAGGGTAAAGGGAAATGGTCTTTTATAGTGGCTGCATTTAATTTTTTGTAATCTATGCAAACTCTCCATCTAGTTATTGTCCTAGTAGGAACTAAGTTACCCTTTTCATTCTGAACTACAGTAATACCTCCCTTTTTCGGAACACATTGAATAGGATTGACCCATTCACTGTCTGAAATTGGATAGATAATTCCTGCATCTACTAGCTTAATAATCTCCTTGAGAATTTAATCTTCTTTGCCTTTCTATCTTCGGTTTACTATCATTCTCTAAATTAATAGAATGCATCACTATATTAGTGCTAATTCCTCTAATATCGAAAATTTTCCAACCAATACTCCTAATTCTACCCTTTATTGTCTCCAATAATGCTTCTTCTTGCAAACCATATAACTTACTAGAAATGATAATGGGTAAAGTATTGTTGTTTCCTGAAAATCCATACTTCAAATGACTAGGCAATTGCTTCAATTCTATTAAGGGTGATTTATCTACAAAAGGTGGTATAGGGTCATCTTCTCTAACTAATTTCTCGATTTCAGAGGAAAATTCTAAATTTTCAAAGGATTCAAATGTTGACGATTCATATGATGTAACATGACAAATTTCATCTACGCATGTATTAATTAAGTTATCGATCATGTAATCATCACAAAACTTATCCCAATGCATGTTAGCAAACATTTTAGACACAAAATACAATAACAAATAGATATAAAGTAAAATAAAAACAAAATATAAAAAAGTACCATAGTCTCGAGCAATTTTATCTCTAGAACACACTTACCTTCCCCGGTAACGGTGCTAAAAACTTAGTCGCAAGGTTTTGACTATACTAATTCCGATAGGCTTATATTCGGTAATGGTGCCAAAAACCTTAGTCCCCACTTTTCTACTAATAAGATAAAAGTTCAAAATGTGAATAGGTGTTGTTAATACCGCTTATCAAATAGAAAAATGGTGGCCACTACAAGTATATAGTTACGATGTAGTTTTAAAAGATATCGATCCCACTAGGAAGGAATTCAGTTCTAAGGACCAATTAGAGTTACAGAATAAAAGAAATAAGATATTTGTATTGGAGGTTTTAGATGGTAGATTAATGAATAGATAGATGAATGAAAAGATTAGAGAAGATGTAAACTATATGGATATTCCCTAAGAACAAGTATAATAGAGAAAAACATGCAAAATATCCAAGAAGATTTCTTACACTAGATAACTTCAACAAACACGGTTCTAAATGCCCAATTATTTACTAATTCATGGCAGAGTAACACATGAAATGACTAATCTAAATCTAGGGTAAATGAATTATGACACTTATAAGAACATGCATAACAATATTACTATGCTTAGTATGGGTCACTCTTACATAGCCATATTCAGCAAGTTACCATTCCAAAAATGTTGGCTCACTAAACAGCATTATAATTACAGATCCAGTGATTATACACAATCTCGTTAACCCCGAAATCACTTTTAAAGTTAAATGGAAACCATATAACCTAATTAATATAAGAGATGCAAGAAAAAATACTCATTATGACACATAGACATATCATAAACTTCGAAATAGAAAGTATAAGTAGAAAACAAAGTAAAGTTGTAAGGTATGCAAGTGAAAGTTAAAGTTGATCAAACCATATCCACTCTTTAATGTGAGTTGTCAATTCCTGCAATTCCTACGTCTACTTTGAAATCAGTCTCGACTCGTATAGAACCTCCGCTAGGATGCTATTCTTTGTGAATATCGAATAAATGAATGTTGAAGAACAAAATTTTTTATTGACAAGTGCTTTGCAATTACACTAATACAACAATCACTCGAATTTGTGGAGAAATCTAGTGACCAAAATAAGAATCGAATCACTTATACTTTTTTCTCACTAACACTTTGAACGCAGCGAAATCTATATTATTTTCACTCTCTATCTATTCATACATGCTACTATACATAGCCCACCATGCATGTCACACATCCTATGCATCCCACGAAATTGGTTGATTGAATCTTCTATTTATAGAGTATGAAGGGTTGCGTCTATCCATATGAAGAGTCGTGTCCATTGTGAAGGGTTGCATCACTTCATTGTGATTGGATGCAAAATTTTATCCTTATCCACAAGGGAAAGGCACCTTTTCATGATTGGTTGACTTCCAAAAGATGTCTTTACGTCTGGTAGTTGATGATGGTTGTCGGTTGGTAGTTGAAAATAGTTAACCAATAACTATCACAAGTCTTGATCATGAATTACATGTCGCGATCGTGAATAAAGGTTGACAACTTTCTGTTTGTGAAGAAAGACAGGTCGCGATCGTGAATGGGTATCATGATCGTGACATTGTGTTTTTCTTCATGATTTTTCTTTGCAACTTTGCCGATCTTTGACAACTTCGATCTTGAGCCAATTCCTTGTGTTCCACGCATCTTTTTGCACCTTTTTCACTCTTTTTACATATCTTTGATTATTTCACTCCCAAGATTTACCTAGTTTCTGCACTTGCATAAAAAACAACTACATACCTTGTGAAATATTAAATGACTCAAAACCATATCATTTTATGGTTGAAAATATCATGATAATAAGTGTAATTATACACTTATCATAAGCGTCACAAGTCGCAACCATGAATCACATGTCGTGATCGTGAACATTGGTTGGCAACTTTCTGTTTATGAAGCATGACAAGTCACGACCGTGAATGGGTGTCACGATCGTGAACAATGCTTTTCTTCGTAATTCCTCTTGCAACTTTACCGATCTTTAAAAGATTTGATCCTATGCCAAATCCTTGTGTTCTACACATCTTTTTGCACCTTTGTCACTTTTTTTACATAGAATTCCATCTTCAATCATTTCACTTCCAAGATTTACCTAGTTTCTACACTTGCATAAAAAAACTACATACCACATGAAACCTTTTATATGAAGTATAAAATAACTCAAAACCATATCGTTTTAGGCATAAAAAATTCATGATAATAAGTGTAATTATACACTTATCACACCCCCACACTTAACTTTTGCCTTGTCTTCATGGAAAACATAACAGAAGTGTATAAAATAGTATTCAAGTTCGTACCTCATTTGGTGAAAAGACTATTGTAGGGAGTACCACATTCCCACGTCGCATAAAATTCAAGTAAAGTTTTCGAAATTTCCCACAAATTATTAATGTGCAATTTATATAGCTCAGTTGCATACCTTTGGACTTAGTGGAGGGCCAACCGAATCGCGTATTCATATAAGCGTTATATGCTCACTCGAATATTTCCTTCTCTTAAGCATAGTATAAAGTATAAAGAACAAAGGGAACACAGTTTGAAAAGACTGATCTCAAGGCATTTTTAGGTAACCTAGGATGCTAAAACACTCTTAGTGGTTGCATTTTATGCTCCATATCACTCTCCCCTTTTTTTAGTGGTTGCATTTATGCTCCATACCACTTTCTCTCATTGTTTCTTTTAAGCATATGCTTTTGAAGTACAGATTCATACTTTGCACCCATTTTTCGTGCTATGCTACTTTTTTCTTTTTTTCACTCATTGAATTGTTGCATTTTTTGCTCCTTACCATTCCTCACCTTTTGCATAACTCATTGGTTATCCTCTCTTTCTTTTGATTTTTCTCTCTTAATACCCTCATCCTTTATTGATCACTTCAAAGTATTATGGCTATAGTTTTCCAACACTTTAAACACACTCAATACTTATAGGATGTATTCGAGAATAGCATATAAAACTTATAGTAAGAACACTACTAGATATTACTCCACTACTAACTTATCAGTAGCATTAAACTTAAACTATATAACTTATACTAATTCATGTTGCATTAAAATATATATCGAAACTTACTTGGAATGTTGCTTTCGAATGTTACTCACCACTCATCCTTGCCAAATGCTAAATGTTGTGCTATAACCGCTCACAATCACCATGCGCTCAAATTTGAAACAAAAGTTTTGTTCGAAATTTGCACCAACATCAAACTTGTAATGCCTAACACTCACAATAACCTTAGAACATATGTTAGTATAGTATAGATATGGATAATGTATAAATAACACAAAATCAAGAACATTTTTCATTCTTCAATTCTTTTAATTTAGTTAATTTTTTTGGATTTTTGGGATTTTATTTTTACAAATGCCCCCCACACTAAAGAACACAATGTCCTCGTTATGAGAGACTTTATTAAAGATGAAAAACAAATACTAAAAACACACAACTGAAAAGAAAATATAAAGAAAAAGAAATTGAACCCTTTTTCAATCAACCGAACTTGAATCTGGAGGACTCGGCGAGATATCTAAATTCTTCATCCTGAAGTTTAAATTCAACTTATGGTTTAAAGCAATGTTGGATTGTGTAAGTTGATGAACATCTTGCTAAATGGAGGCTATATCTAGGCATGCTTGATTGACATCTTTAACGAACTTCCCTCTCCAAGTAATATGTGTACTTCCGGAGGCTTGTCTTGTGTCATTACTTTTGATTTGAACTTCTTCAATCTCCTCGTCGGGTTGGTTCTCTCGAGAAGTAGATTCTTCGATCTTTATTAATTTTCTTACCCTTACTTCATATGGTAGAAACGTAAATCTTTCTTCATCTTCTTTGACCAATCATATTCTCTTCATATATACTCCTCCCATAAAGTTATATTTCTCTCTTGGACTATATTGGTATGGTAGTTGGTTCTTCGCCCCCAAAATAATTCCACAAATCGTATTTGCACCTCCAACTCTAGCCTTTTTATGTGTAGTAAGACTAGTGATGGATTCTAGAATACACATCGGAAACTTTGGTCGTAATTGCGAAACTGCACACTCCAATATAACCAAGTCTTTCATCGACACTTTAGTAGTTTCGTGTTGGAAGAAAAGACTTTGAGATATAAACTTGTGAAGGTAAAGAAGGCTATCGCTCTGAACCTTCTTGTTGGATGAGTTTTTGACATCGTATCGATCTAATCCCGTTAACTCAGTCCATACATTCATTAAATCATAATCTTCTTCCTTTTCAATCTCTTCATAGGTTTCTCCTAAATTAAACCACTTAATCAAATCCATTAAAGTAAACTTATACTCTTCCCCTCCATTCCTAAATTTCCTCTTCAAGAAATTCCTATAATCTTGAATAGTAACCAAAAACTCAAGGACGCATTCCTCGATAAACGAAAAATGCATATTCACAAATTTCTCCAATCCAAATAGCAAAAAATACTCTTCTACTTCCGCATGAATTCCAGCATCAATTGCAAAAGTAGGATCATAGAATAGTGTTCCATGGATATCAAAATTCTTCATCCTCGTGTATCTCTCAACTTCTTCTTCATTATAAATTGGAAAAGGGCATCCATACTTCTTTTGTTGGTTGACCAATTTGTTCTTCCCCTTAGTTGTTGTTGATTTCTTGGGAGCCATTGAATTCAAGAGTTTGAAAGAAAGATTTGTGTTTTGATTTGTGGAAAACATAGAAAATACTTTGAAAGAGATAGTAGTTGTCTAAAAGAGTGATTGATTTGTGAAAATCAATTAGGAAAATAGTTATATATATATATATAGGAAATAGGGTAATTAATGCTATTTCAACGGATATATGCAATTATAACCGTTAGAAAATAGAGTCGTTATAACAATAACTGCTGTGAAATCGTACTAGTCGCGATCGTGACTTTCTCCATACAGAAACAGAATGTTTTTGAGAACTTAATTCCCAAGCACGATATATGTCACAATTGCGATATTTTTAAAATCAAAATTCTTTTTTCTTTTTTTTCTTTTATATAAAAATATAAATTTAAAAACACACAAAAACAAAATAAAATATACTACTATATATATATATTATCAGAAAAGATAAGAGATTTAGAAATCAATGGAGTTTCCCAACCCTTTGAATTCATATTCATGGACGAAATCTAACTTGAAAACTTCCTTAATGCAAGCATCAATCAAGTCAAGTTTCATACACATATCTTCATCTATTGGATATCTATCAACCTTATCCATGTTAAATTCAACAGTATCATCACCTATCCTTAACTTAATTTTACCTTTCGACAAATTTATCAATGCTTTTCCAGTATGCATAAAAGGTCTTCTTAAAATTATAGGACATCTTTCATCATATGCAAAATATAGCACAACAAAATCTGTTGGAAAAACAAATTTGTGTACCTTAATTAGTACATCTTCGATTATTCCACAAGGACGTTTAATAGACTGGTCGGCCAATTGCAAGACCATATTTGTCATTTTAACTTCATCATCGAGCTTCAACTCTTTGAAGATCAATAAAGGCATAAGATTTATACTAGCCCCAAGATCACATAAACATTTTGGAAAGGAAATATTTCCAAGTTTACACGGTATTGTGAAACTTCCTGGATATATAAGTTTAGTGGGCATTGTAGCAGTTATTATTTTGCTACAATCTTCAGTTAAAGATACTTTTGATATTCCTTCTAAACTACGCTTACGAGATAAAATTTCTTTTATAAACTTACCGTAGTTTGGAATTTGGGTAATGGCTTCAATGAATGAAAGATTGATTTCCAAACCTTTAAGCTTGTTGATGAACTCAATGAATTACTTATCCTCATTCTTCTTCTTTATTCTTTGTGGAAATGGTGTTTGAGGGGGATTAACCTTTCCAGAATTAAGTTGTTCATCCACTCCTGCTTTATCATTAGATTTACTTGGATAATCATCTGGTACTTCAATAACATCATTAGCAAGAATACATGAAGGATTTGGATTATCTAGTAATTTACCACTACGAAGGGATATAGCATGCACATTTTCCTTAGGATTTCCTTCTGTGTTACTAAGTAAATGGCCTTTTCCTCTATATGGAATAACACTCGCTAATTGAACAACTTGTATTTCCAAATTATGAATAGAACATTGATTTTTAAACATTTGATCCATCTTATTTCTAACTTCTTGTAACATTCCCCAGAATCTGATTGCTTATTACAAACTCCTTCCAGAAACTTATCTATCTTACTTGTTAACTGCCCTATTTATTCATTACCTTGATAATTCTTTTGTTGATTATCACTATACTTCCAATTAGAACTCCTTTAATTATTTCCATTATTGCCATAAGAATTCCCTTGACTTTGAACATAACTTAGTTGCTCCCCTACACATGGGTTAAAGTTACCTAGTAACTTAGTTATTTAGTAAATGCAGCAATGGGTGGTCTAGCAATTCCCTGATTGTTACCATTGATAGTTGGAATGACATAATCCATGAGTTTTGGTTGAGGTTGATCCACATTTTGTTGTTCTTCTCCAGCCATCCTCCTTCTTTGTCTCTTATTTCTCCTTTTTCTTCTCCTACAAAATCGTTCCATTTCTGATTCGAAAGATGCCAAACTTTCTCCTGAACTACGCATACTTGGGATGCACACGCTAGAAAGAAAACTCAATGAATAAGCAAGAAAATATGTTAATAAAAAAATATAAATACTTTAAAACCAAAAATAAAAATAAAAATAAATAAATCTATTGATAACTAAAAATAAGTGCCAATTTCTCCGGCAATTCGATCTCTAGAATGCACTTGCCTTCTCCGGCAATGGCGCCAAAAACTTGTGCGCAAGATTTTGACTATACTCATTCCGATAGGCTTATATTTGGTAACGATGTCAAAAACCTTATCCCCCACTTCTCTACTGATAAGATAAAAGTTCTAAATATGAACAGGTGTTGTCAATACCGCTTATCAAATACAAAAATGATGAACACTGCAAGTATACAGTTACGATGTAGTTTTAAAAGATATTGATCCCACAGGGAAGGAATTCAGTTTTAAGGACCAACTAGAGTTACAAAACAAAAGAAATATATTAAATTGTATTGAAGGATTGGGATGGTAGACTGATGAATAGATAGATGCATGAACAGATTAGAGAAGATGTAAACTATATAGATATTCCCTAACAAAACAAGTATAGTAGAGAAAAATATGCAAAATCATCAAGAATATTTCATACACCAGATAACTTCAACAAACACGGTTCTAGATGACCAAATATTCAATGATTCACCGCAGAGCAACACATGAAATGACTTTTCTTGATCTAGGGTATATGAATTATGACACTTATAAGAACCTGGATAACAATAATACTATGCATAGTATTGGTCGCTCTCACATAGCTATATTTAGCAAGTTACCATTCCAAAAATATATTCTCACTAAACAGCATTACAATCACAGATCCAGTGATTATAAGCAATATCGTTCCCTCCGAAATCACTCTTAAAGTTAACTTGAAAGCATATAACTTAATTAATATAAGAGATGCAAGACGAAATACTCATTATGACACATAGACATATTATAAACTTCGAAATAGAAAGTATAAGTAGAAAAAAGTAAAGTTGTAAGGTATGCACGTGCAAGCTAAAGTTGATCAAACCATATCCACCCTTTAATGGGAGTTGTCAATTTCTGCAATTCCTGTGTGTACTTTGAATTCGGTCTCGACTCGTACAGAACCTCCTCTTGCTAGGATGCTATTCTTTGTGAATATCAAATAAATAAATGTTGAAGAATGAAAACTTTTATTGATAAGTGCTTTGCAATTAC